>JAOBRC010334794.1:0-13027 GCA_027575255.1 Scolionema suvaense
GGCAATACTGTTACTTTCCATAAATAATCTCAAAATTTTCAATTTCAATGATTCTATCGGATCCTGTCCCTTTAAGCCGAATTTCCACCTGAGCTAATGTTGCAGCGAAGCTTTCGCCGCAGTGACAAATTTTGCTTCAAACAAGTTGAATAGGATCCAACTCTTTTTTCGCCTCGTCGGACACGTGCGGCGCACATTACAATAACTGGGCATGCGCCAATGCAAAAAATTATGCTTCGCCGCTCATTTCGCTGCATCTTTCGCTCCAGTGGAAATACACCTTTATGAACGTGGTTCTGATCGAAAAGAACAAGTGTGGTGCGCAACCGCAAACGGACCGAAGTTCGAAGTTTCATTGTGCTATTCGGAATGCATGTCTTGTCAACTCTTCATTCTGTTTTTTTTTTTTTTTTCATATGATTTGCCGTCTTCTTCTGCTTTCAATTCAAAAGCAGTCTCGCATTATGAAACGGGAGTATTATTATTAGATGAATGTTCTTTTCCCTTTTTTTCCGAATAGGACTAAGTTGTACCCATAAGTCATCTAACGAACACGTAGCATCTGTGACAGCTCCTAGTAAAAAGTTCATCTGCCCTGATGGGAAATCTGTGTGTATGGAAGGAACAACGTGCTGTCAAGCAAAGAGTGGAGGATACCAGTGTTGTCCATTCGAAAAAGCAGTGTGTTGTGATGATCGTGTGCACTGCTGTCCGCAAGGATGGAGTTGCTTAACTGAGGAAGGTTGGTGATTCCATTTGGGTTTTTTTGCTGAGTATTTGCCTATCATTAGTTTTGTTTGTGCAATGTTCCTACAGCATTATATAACACTCTGTGAAAAAATTGTAGTAATTGCATTATCAATCTGGCCTAGTCCGGTTTGGTTCGGGTCTGCAATGTTCCTACTGCATTATCAAAAAATATATAATTTTTGTTGTTTAGGTGATTTTATGGTGGAAAAGCTATGAAAACGCGATTACAGGCTCGTGGTTTTATGATATTAAAATGTCGGATTCATTTATCCTCGACATTTCTCAAAATAGCGTTATTCTCACATCACTGCTCGAAAGCTTAAACTGTTGCAAAAGACGATAATCATTATTGAGTGTACGAATTTAGGGAACTGTAAATCACTTTATGTCTTTTGAAATAGGGGATATATGAAGGGTTGAAAACACTTATGCTGTTTCTGTTGTAGGCACATGCAAGCATCCTACACTTCTTACTACAACCAAACGAGCGAAGTGTATTGACAGCGAGCCTGTATCTTCTGCTGTTGGTAAGAATATCAGTTATTTTCTCTAAGGTCTCTTACGCTCTGTGCACATTGTATATTTCCAAAGTGCTCTCTTTTCCCCAATGGTGTCCGCTAATTGGACATTACAGTAAACTTTCTAATTAGCGGACACTCTAAAAGGTGGACACCACTGATTAGCGGGCAAATTTATTTTTCCCGATCTTGCTCTGGTCGAAACCTTATAAAAAACTTTCTAAAAGGCGGACAATCAATTAGCGGACAGATGTTTTGAACAAAACGATAGAAACTGTGCTTTTTCCTCTCTCATTAGCGGACAATTAAAAACAAATCGGGAACAAACTCTAAAAATAACATACGCATCACATTTTTTTGATCAAGTATTTAAGTCTTATATTGGTTTTGAGGTCTAAGTCACTTGTTGCATAATTAAACTTCTTTTTCGCCCAGTTTACAGTTTTGTCTGTACCATAAACGTGTTAGATCACTGGCCCCTCTAGACCATAACCTCCTCCTCAATTCAACCTCTTCCTGATGACTTCAGCAATAAATGATCAGTTTTATCTCATGAGGTGTGGGAACTTTCACTTCCGTGCCTCATCTCAACCTTGTACCCTCTTTTAACTCACATTTTACCATAAACATACCTAAGTAGCGTCTATTATCAAAATTAGAGCTCACATTGCAAGACTTTCTAAAAGGCGGACACTTCTAATTAGCAGACACTGACCTCAATCTCCGATGGTGTACGTTAATTAGATAGTTAACTGTATACTGTATTTCAAAAGTGCTTTCTTTGTGAAAATGAGGAGTGAATATGTGACATTTTCCATTTTTTGGGACTATGCCGTACATCCTAAGCACTGATTTGAAATGAAAAAGAAAATGTGAAAGGGGATTAGCTGGTTTCGGGTCAGTGAAAAGTGAATGCTTTGGTCAATCAAGGCTCTATCTGATAGAGTATGTCATTTCAGGAAAGAGGAGTAACTGAGTGTCCTCGAATGAAAAGAGAAGCTTCCCCTGGCATCGTATTTGTGAGGCCAATATGTAGATATGCATTTGATTTAGAACAATAGCAGCGTCTTGTTGATTTTGTATTGTTTGGATGTGCTCCAATGATTCGCCTATTATCATAACCCTTTTATGTTTTTTTTCTTATTTTTTTAGTTGAGCAGCAGCCATTACCTCCATCGGAGAACGATTACGTCACATTTTAATCCCACCGTTCAAGAAAACCGTTTTCTGTTGTAATGTTCGTTCACCTGTGATGCATGCGGTATGGAATCGAATTAAAATTTGCATTGTGATAAAATGCGGACATGATAATTCATGGAAAATGTCTGCGTCCCTAGGATTTACCTTGTAATTTATATTTTGATCTTCAATTTTTATGCCTTGTGTTATGTTGTGCTGAGTCTTGGTAATATTCGCTCGATTTGTGTTCTGTTTTATTCTTGGCGCTTTGCACTGCTTCGGTATTGTTGTTATATTTTGTTAGCGTATGACTGTTTAGTATATATTTGCGTCTGTGTAATTTTATGGTTTTGTTAAAATTTAAATAAGTTATTTCGAACCTAGAGTTGAAGAATTTGTTGCCAGGGTGGAATTTTTTTGAAAGTTGTTTTCGGCTTGTGTTTTCTTCCTGGAAAATTTTGAGGTGAATGTTCAGTACTTGAGTGTTTGTTTCGTTGTCCGAGTCAATTCAACGCTGTTTTACTCTTGATGTCTGTTACCGAAGGATTCACGCTTTCCTCGCAACGAACCCTGCGAGCTTTGGAGAAATTTTTTGTTTGTCATATACGTGCAGTGATTTTTATAATTGTTGTTGGATGATTTGAAAAGGATAATGACTTGATACACCGTGCGATGTTGGTGCGGATCGAAAAAAAATTAAGAATTAATCTAGATTCGCTTCAGGAATAGGAATCTTTTCTAGAATTCACTGAGTTCTATCATGCCTCGACTCCAAGCATTGATGATATCATTGATTCAAGTTTCTACACATTTTTTCATGTACTTAGTTAGCAGTCAGATTCGAAGTTTGAAATATGTTACTTCGTTTAGCGACATGAAGTCAAACTGCAGTGCCTCGATATTTTTGGGTGGATGTTTGTTTATTTCAAAGTCTGAAATAGTCTTGATAACAATCTTAGAAGCCTACTTCACTCGCTCAAGTTTCTATTCAGACTGTTTTAGTTTTCCATTTGATGCATCACTTCTCATGAAGTCTTGCAGATAATAGCTTTTTTCCTTCTCGGTTCTTACTTTTTTATACAGATCTGGAAACGAATAATTAATCGTTTTGAGATTAGTCATAAAGTGTTACGCGATCGACCGAAATTTAAAATATTCTTCTATTTTGCCTAATTCTGCTCAACCATGCTCCCTTAATGTGGACCACCATTGTTACTGTATTTGGTTCCAGGAAGAGGCCCTTTAGTCGACCCCATACTTCGTATTTTAAAGTTTATTGAGTGCTTTGTTAATTTCTTTCTCGGGCGGTAGTGGGTAGAGAGCCCCCCCGCCCATAATTTCTAAACTACTATAAGTATGGTAATGAAACTTTGCGTGGGCATAGAGCATTTATATTTAAACAACTTGGTATAGTTGAAAATTGCTGACGTCATAAAGGATTCATGACGTCATCGATAAAGACACATGGGTAGTAATTTTCGGCCAAAAATAGCAATTTTTCAAACATTGGCCCAAAATTCTGGGGAATCTCAAAATCTCTCAAAAACTATTTCACCTCTAGGAAAAGGTGCTGCATAATGGTCTCATGACACTCCGTTTTATAAATGCGGTTTTGTAGTGACTTACATAACTCAAAAAGGGCACAAAATGGCCTTACTACCTGTCGATTGGACCCAAATTTGAGGGTTAAGATGTCCAAATTTCGAAAAACCGATGAGTGCCCCTAAGAACGTGTTAAATTTCAGGAAAAGTCACGAAATTTCAGCTCAAAACACCTATCCGTTCCGGAGATGTCTGCAAAAAACCAACAGGGGACTCTCAGAGCCCCCGCCCCCAAGTAGATATAGGGTTAATGCTAAGGCTCATCTACCGTCGTGATATAGTACTGGTGTGATCTGAGTTTTGTTATTAATGTACTTATAAGTACTTCGTACTTCTACTGTGGTCGGATTTGTTTAAGCACGCATTTTTTTATGATGCCTATTGTAGATTGTTTGTCTAGCCAATTGTCTAGTGCATTTTTTGTACGTTGTGAGACAAGTAAGATATGATCGTATGACATAACTGCGTTGTTCGCTCATATTTTCTACCCCGTTTATGCTTATCACAACATATTCTTGCCGCGAGTCCAGTGTTTCGGTTGTTTATTTTTCATTTGGAAGGATGAACGTTACCTCTGAAACCAATTCTCTGTGATGAACATTTTACTGTGAATATCTGACAGATTATATTAAATACAGAGTGACAACTGCAAAACCAGTTACTGCTTGGAATACGCTAGTTGTTACTAAATCTTATGCTGGCGTCTGAAATGCAGGCCAAAAAAAAACCCAAACTAATCGCCTATGCATCAATACATTGTAGCTACATGACAGCACTCCAGAACACATGGATGTTTCTCTGATTTGGAGCCACGTGGTGTTTATGGGGAACATTCGCCGCAGCTATGCAACAACTAATCAGATTAGTAGTTTTCAATAAGCTCACTTGAATTTCACCAATCGTTGTTGATTTGATTAAAATTCACATTTTCTGCCGCTCCCCCATACTAAAACACAAAAGATATCTTACGCACAGAATAGACAATAAACCATGCAGCAAGCTGAGATTGCCAGCATGCCAATGAAGGACCAAGGGTGTGTTTTGTGGACGATAAGCTGGCGGAGTACCATTCCAGGGTTCAGACAGACCCAGGAAAACCTGGAAAAAATGTGATTTTGAAAACACTCTGGGAAACTGAAGGAAAAATAATTTTTTTCCTCTAATACTCAGGGAAACTCAGGGAATTTTTTTTCTGAAGCCTGAAATAACCCTACTTTCAGTTGTGAAAACTAGCAGGAAACCTTGTGGGAATATTGATCTTCAAGCACATTACGGATATTGATTTACCCATGATCGATAAGTCATACCTTGTGAATCTTTCTATAAAAAATTCTCCGTTGTAGCTAGTTACAACTCATAAATACTCTGGGAAAAAATACCCAAATCGAAGAGAAATGCCTTTAAAATAAGTAAAAACTCAGGGAAACTCTGGGAATTTTATTTGTTAAAGCCTGTCTGAACCCTGCATTCCATCTTTGTACTCAGCTCCAGACATAACATACTAAAGAGGCTCAATTAGGTTAAAACGCGCCCATGTCTCTTGATCAACCCTTTCAATGATCGTTCTGTGAGAGGTGCAGGAACTGGTAATAAGCAGTCATTGCACATCTGATGTATCTGCATGTTGTTGGTTGTAAAAATGCCTATAATAAGTGACACTCGTCAGGCAACACAAAATATGGAGTTCAGAACGCTTAGGCCAGAGGTGTTTGAAAATTTTGAACTGAGATTCTTTCCTATTGTTTGTCGATAAACTGTTTTGGCAATCGTTTACTCAAGATTAATGGTTGTAACACAAAACTGCTGTAATTCGGTTTTTAGTGATACCGACTTCTTATACATTTATACTTGGACTTAATTGTATACTAAGATTAAAATCTATCGCGAGCTAGATGTTCTAACTGTGCTACAAGCTCGCGCAACATGTAGCTGTGACAAAGTCAAGATCAAAGCTCCCCGGATGTGAAGACAAAGGAAAGAGCAACATTTTTCAAAAACCTATTACATCGATAATGACACAAATTGTTCTGTACACTTGCTATTTAAAATATCATTAAAAGTTGCTACGGAGGGATCCACACAAGCATGACTCCTTCCTCTTCTACGTATTCGACAAAGATTTTGATCGAAGAGTAGTTTCAACATATTACTTCGAACCACGAACGAATTGCACACTGCGCATGTGTCGAACACGGCTATCCTGCAAGAAAATTAAAAATTAGCAAGAGCAAACTACATCTTGATTAGACTTGATTAGTCGTTGCAATATATCACACCAAAGGTGTACAAACTCAAAACTGGAAAGGCAGAAAGAAAGATTTTCATTGCGCGCGGATATTTATTGCATTCTCAGGGGATCGAAGTGCGCAGTTCTCAGTTCGAGGTGACTAGGGTCTAGTCTACATCTTGATAGATAAGTAGACATTTTTGCGCTATCACTCTACAGATTTCAAAATCTTTCTGTATTATATTGTAATCATTCTAACTGATACCCCCGTCGAATAGGTGTCCCCAACTCCCTCTGGATTGAAAAACAAGAAATGTAAGGAAAGGGCAGAGGCGCTTTATTCAAACGATTACGTTGTGTTTCAACTTGCTATATCACAAGATTTTTTGGACGGGTTTGGGGCATTAAAGGGGAATGAAGGCCAAAAATGAAATTTTAGCAGATGATAGAGCTGACTTAAATATGACATGCAGCTTTTACTTCGCGAAAAAAGCTGCTTTAGTTCTGAAGATATCGAGTCTTAAAGCTCAGTAGGTACCACCTTGCCACTTATTATACATGATGGCATCCAGGTGCAACTTAAATTATCCAAATTTCATATCCAAAATACTCAAAATTAAATTTTAGTGAAGGAGTTACTCTTCCAATTTTTTAAGTGTGATGATATGTAGTAGGTCCACTTGAAAATATAAGCTTAACCATTGGGTAACTAAGGAAATGAAGATGGTTAGCAACGTACCTTCATGAAATCATTGAAAATCAAGATGGTAGCAGCTGGGATTTACGACAGGATATCTCGAGAACGACGTAAGCTTTCATCACGAAATAAAGACCCGACTTTTTTTTTCACCAGACTCTGTCGCCTAGCGAAAGTTCATGTTTGGCCTTAGTTCCCTTTAAGTTGTCAGTATTTTCTATTGTAAGTTTTTGAGAATGATGGTGTGTGAATGTCATTAGGTACGTATGTTGTCCCTTATGTCAGAAATGATATCAGCTTTTCCAACCGAACAGCAAAGTTGGCATTCGTTTTTCACTGGCTGTTATTTCAATCACAGTCACAATAAAACGGTAGTGATTCAGACAAAGGTACTTTTCTCCAAAAAAAAAAAAAAAATATGGAATCTAGGGAAAATAGTCTTTCCCAGATTTGTGCGAATTTCAGTTCACAAAAGTTTCGTCTTTTGGCAAATTAGGTGTTTACCTAATTCCCTAGTAAAAAACTCAGATAGGCTCAATGCAGTGAGCTATGTACGCGACGAGACTAGCAAGCAATCCTTTCTTACTTCCCACGCATTAGACGCAGGCACACTGGCGAGATACACAGATATTTTTTTCTGTGTCTCAGCACGTAGAAACTATGAGATAAGAATACCGACTGACCAAAGTCCAGTACGTGCCCTTAAGATCACCAATCGCTTTTGAGTATAATGTGTATACATGGCTCACAATTTTTCTTGGTTTATGGTGTTTAGTGTGTGGTCTAGAACTCACCCCAAATCCGTCCTTTCCATCCTCTGTTTCGTAAGTTCGACTTGTGTTGTGCATATCGTATCGGAAACTTGTATTTAAAGTACCACTGTGAGTGCCACCATTGCTGCTAGCTCCATGAGATGAGCGAGGCAGTGTGTTGTTGTTCATCTCCACGGTAACAGGTGTCTTGTTTACTCCTCCGGGAGATCGTCTCTACGAAACGAAAAAAACGTCCCACTAATTAAATGATGAATTAAACCATGGACGTATAATAAACATCCACTATACATCCAAGATTAAACCATGCAGTAGACGAGTGAAATGTCCAACAACAACATAAGCTTACTGGTAATGTTCACTGCAAAGTACTAAAAATGGCAAATAGAGTAGACATGCTCAAGTCAAGCACACGAATTTCCACATGCATGAAACATGGTTCATGCAATCTTTTTAGATAGTTTTAAAATTCAGATCCTAAATTACAAAAAAGCATGAATGGATCTTGATACCCAGCACATCATAACAAAATATGACCAGTTCGGAAAGAAAACAGCCTCACCCAATGTGGACAAGATTTGTCTCATATTTTTCCGGGAGTCGAGAACATAATACAAATTGCTACTAATTTTCACGTTGTGAATAAGAACGAAAGGAATCTGGACAATTTTTGGAAATGCAACAAAAGGAATCACATTTTTGCCAGGCACTAACCAAAAAACAACGAGCGATTCATGAAAGTTTTCTCAGATATGACCTATGATCCATAGCACAACTGCAAATGATGTTATGTTTCAGACTAACGATTGCAGCAATATAAGGAACAATGAAATACTTTTCACAGAGCCTAAAATAGTCATTTTTGGATAAGAATGTTTGCACCCAGACGAAAGAGAGATTTCCACATTAAATTTCACAATTTGAAGAACGTAATACCATAAAGACTCGATTAAGCCCCACCTTCGAATAAGCCCCCACCCCAAAACCAATTTCTGACAAATAAGCCCCCACCCTAGGATATACTATCCAAAGGAAATGGTTGCATCCTTTCAAAACCCTGTCAGAACCAACCAAAATTACAATATGAACTTGAAATAATTGTTGAACAGGTCCCTCTCCGTGTTTCGCTCCTTTTATTCATTCAGAATGCCTATAAAATGGTTTACTTATGAGTCGAAAAATCCAGTACCAGAAATGGCTTCCAGATGTATGAATTTAATTTGCTCCCCCTCTCGGATAAGCCCCCATCCCCAAATCCATTTCTGACAAATAAGCCCCCGGGGGCTTAATCGAGTCATTACGGTATACAGATTTTGAAATATTTTCCAAGAAAGGTTGCCAAATTGCTGTAGCAAAATATGTCAATATGTTGAACTAACTAGTCTGTAGCAGTGCCCTGGTGAACTAAGAATTAAAGTCGTAGAATTATTTTGATCTATGCACCGATGGCGATCTTTCATCACTTCAATCAGTGTAGTGTGGAACTCTTATATACATTACATCTATGAACTGTTCTTGCCTTGTTCACGTACAACAGTATCAATCGCATGCATGTTACATACAAACATTACCTCCGATTTAGCTCTGACTTTGAACTGGTGATCCATTCTGGCTTGTGTGTTAGGACTTGCCGGTGGTTGATCTGCGGCAACTTCCTGCTGTACGTTGGCTAATCTGAAAGTACAGGTAAAAAATATGCGACAATACTTGAGTGATAATTCAAGGATGAGCAGTTGAGACTTCCTGTTACCTATTTCGAAAGTTATTCTTGGGCAATAAGACCCATCGTAAGTTGTGTACCTAAATGAGTTTCAGTTTTCAAGCCGTTTCTACACTTAAACTTGCCGACAGTCTGAGCGTGTCCAGAACACAACAAATTGAAGCATGAGCAAGGTACTTACTTTTGCATAGTAAAGAGTGTATTCGTTGCCTGCTTTACTCGATTGATGAGAACTTCAAGTTTTCCTGGTTCTTCCTTCAAGAATCTGAGTAAAGAAAATATACAGATACGTTAGTATGCGAATATGATGAGTGAACAGTTTGCACCCTGTAACTCATCAGTAAAAACGTTTCACAGCTTAAAAATAAAATTTAAAATCCCATTGTTTTACTGTGCAAGCGTTTGAGCATATTACAATAATGGCGGATCGTTGGCCACTTCGAAATTTCCTCTTCTGCTGAAGAATTCATCACCTTTTGCCTGACGATTTGCATGAATCTTTTCGTCAGCCGGCGTTTTAAACACCAGGATCAAACTCAAGTTCAAGTCCTCTATGATTAGTTTTACTTCATAATTTAGTGTTGGCGTCAGTAAAGCAATATTTACAGCTGCTAAAATCGTCACGCAAAACTAAAATACGATTTAAGAAAAAAATCAAACCAAAACTCATCCAGCCATAACCGACCAACTAATAACTTCTAATCGTATTCTAGGAAAACGAACAATTTTACCTCTATCTTGTAATTTCGTACAACAAGTCGCCTAATTAGTGGATTCCCGAAAATTTAATTATGAATCATGTTTTTGCACCATAAACAAAAATAATGAAACACCACAGATGGTCAATATCACCAATCATAACACAATGAGCATATAACTCCTATGTCTACGGAGGTTGTACAAAACTGAAGAATAACTATTTTTGGACATGCCCAAGATGTGACACGTGGTCCATTACATACCCAAAATGCCTTGGCCAAATGTTAACAAAAAAAGTAGTAAAAGCATATTGAAATATTTTCAAAAACCTCTAAAAAAGAAGGCCATTTTTGACTCAAAAAAGCTGCTCCCAATGCGAAACAGATGTGATAAATGGCCCAAAAAATGATTAAAATTGCTACTACGTTTCACAAAAAATACAAAAAAGAAATGAAAGGATCTAAAAATATTTTCAAAAATCACTCAAATAGCCATCTTTGGCCACAAATGACTAGGGCATATAACACATGGTCCATATCAAAACTATCGTTGCTTGCCACTTTCTCACTAAATATTATAGAAACGTAATGAAGAGATTCTGAAATAGTTTAGGACAGTCCTAGAGGGGGCTATTTTTGCTTTAAAAAAAAGGGTTTTCTCAGATATCATACATGGCCCATAACTTAAATACAAGCCCTAACCCTGTAACCCTAAGTTTCACACAAAAAAGTACTGAAGAAGTAATGAACAGATCAAGATATAATTTTATCAAGCTTTAAAAATGGCCTTCTCGGGATTAATATGGCCACGCCCGAGCCAAAGGAGAACTTTCCCGCATATTACACATGAACCATATTATAACTATCATTGAACTCCACTTTCTCACCAAAAAAGTTATGAAATAGTAACAAACACAATTGAAAAAATTTCGAAATATCTTGGACTCATTTTCGGACCAACAAAAAGCCAACGGGAAGAACAGATTCTCATACGTAATACATGGGCCATGACAGCAAAAAGTTGCAAGAAAGTAACGAATGAATCAAGAAAAATTTTCAAAAAACCCTAGAAATGTTCTTTTTTTTTTCTAAAATTACCTCACCCAAGCCGAGCACGACTTTTCACAGACGTGAAACATGATGCATGCTATAACTACCACTGCTGTAAAGTTTCAAAACGCAATAAGTAGATCCTGAAATATTATGGAAAAACTCTAAAAATGACTCCTATGAGGGCATAAATTGCCACCTGCAACCTGAACCATTATTTTTTTATTCGAACTTCCGGCTCTGTCGATATTATCCGATAATCGATTGTCACCTCCATCCCAAATTTCAGACAAATCTGTTGCGACTGACGGACGGACGGACGGACAGATTCCAATTTATAGAACTCTTCCGCCTTGCCGGGCAGCCAAAAAACCTGAGGACTCTAAAATGGAAGCATTAAAGGCGCTGACTCTAAAATGGAAGCACTAAAGGCACTTACTCTTCTTCTTGCACTATCTTTGCTAGTTCAGTTGACATCATTGATTTCAGCGCATCGTGCAGATCGTGAAACTCGACTAAAACGACAACCAGAATAAGGAATGAAATACCTGGATAAATGAATATGCTGAAACTAAAAAATCAGGCCGAAAGACCTCACTTTTACCATATATACTGCTTTATGCCAGAGTAGAGTAAGGAAGGCATGTTCGCTCATAAGTAAACGAAAGAGATGCAATATATACCTAGGTATGGTTCTATCTTGTAAGAGGTTTGGTCTCGAAAACGTGTTGATAGCGTAGATGAGCTCAGAATGAGGTCTTTATAATAAAGATACATCTTCAAAATTATCTTCTGGTTCATAATCAAACATGTAACGCAAATAGGTAAGGATACTTACGTTTTGAATCGGTAAGACCTTTCGTTATGACTTGCAGTTGCTCACTGAATGCGTTCAATCGTTCTGCATTTTCGATTCTTTTTCTCGAAACTACCTCTCTTCGCAGTTCCTCCATGTGTTCTTCAACAGATCTAATAGAGAGAGAGAAGTAGAATTAAACGAAATGTCCATGTTAGATTCGGGACAAATATTTTGTGGTAGTAAGTCGAGCAGTTCTGCTTTCGCAACTGTAGTAAGGATATATAACAGTGTTTTTGTAATGCTGGTGAAATTTGCCTTTATGACATTTTGGATAAATGTTTCTAAGATTGGAACTTGTGACCAACAATTCGTTTCAAAGCGAGTGCATAAAATTTGACCGATACAATTTCGCACACAAATCTGCGTGGAGGCGAAAACTGTAAAAAGTCCACCCGATTTTAACCCTATTCAGGCCGGGGTATTTTGAAACTTTGTACGGGGGGCGGATCACGCCACCCGCCATATCTTCGTAACTAAGCAAGATCTAACAAAGCCCTTTGGCACAAATATGCATCTATCTTAGTTCTATCAAACGGTATCAAAAAAAATTTGATATCCCAATTGTTTTTGATGACGTCAGCAGAAATGTACGATGACGTCATAATTTTGTCCAAAATTCGTAAAAATCTCAATTTTTCGCCACTGAAATGGGTAGTGACCACTACTTTTTTGTATTTGTAATAGCATCTAATATGTCTTCATAAAAACAGTATAAAAATTCACACCCGAAGCAAATTTTTTCAGAAAATTGGAAAAATATGCAAAAAGTAGTCCGAATTTAGGCCCAGTACCTCCAAAAAATGGGCCGATATCCCCAAATGGTAAATGTTTGACCAAAATTGACTTCATATTTGTGTTCCTCGATTAATTTTAGGAAAAGTCATCAGGTTTCATGTGTTTAGCACGTTTCGTTCACCGGTGGCAATCGTTCAAAATTTTTTGTGGCGTGATCCACAC
>JAOBRC010334905.1:0-13026 GCA_027575255.1 Scolionema suvaense
AAACTCGTCAACAGAAATACGGAAAAAGAAAAAACGTAGGTACTCGGAAACTGGACCCAATGGAACAATACAGGAACTCAAAGATGCAGTTCATGTGACTGCTACTGACAAGAGGAAGAGCAAAGGGAAAGATGAGCTCACTTCAGATGTTAATTCAAGTAATGACTCTGAGCCAGCTAAGAGGAAAAAGAAGAAAAAAGCGAATATGAATGAGAGTGAAATAGTTACTTCATATCATGATAAACCCATCAACAGAATTGAACACAGCAACTTTTCAAATCATGATCTCAGTCCCAAAAAGAAGAAGAAGAAGAAGAAGGAAAAATTATCTGAGGAATAAGAAAATTTGGAGTAGATATTGTCTTAAGGATTGCTCTTCTTTGTTTTCTTTAGTGTTAATCGTGTCACAGTGTCAATCAAGTATAGACTCCTTGTGGACTCGCTATGGCAAACGGTTAGCGTGAAATTAAGTCTCTCTATCCTTCTTTCCGTCACTAATGCTTTTCCTGGATAACCATTAGATGGATTTTTCTGAAATCCGGCTTCAAGTTGAATATCAATAACTGAAAAAAGGTAAAGTTGATAAAGCAGGATTTCTAGGCTAAACTGTGAACTTGGAGAGGCCATTTATGTCTGCATATAGCCCTTTTGGGGGTTTTTTGAAGTTCGTTACTTGCAATGTTTGGACTGGAGATGGACCATGTGTCACATAACCCTTGTTCTTAGATCTATGTGAATGGCGTTTTTTGTTTTCATTGGCCATTTTTGGTCCTACGGCTACCAGCAATTGCATATACCTTAATTCACTCAAATTTCGCGTACATCTTATTTTCGCTACAAGCCGATAATTGATGGTGCGAAAATGGTTATTTTTCGCGCATTTGGACACGCGAAAACATGTTTTGCACAAAAATTTTCATTAGGCAGGGTGCGCGAAAATTAAATTACGCGAAACACGTGACAAGTTGAACAAGGCAAAAACACAAACTCAAGATAACTCGATCACTCGGCCCGAGTTTTCAACTTTGTTTATCTTGCCTTACCATCTCGCAATACTGAGAACCTGTGGAAAAGTTGAAAGGAGCAGAGGGAAATTGGTTTGCCAAATCACTACCACACATGAGTAACTATTTGTAGGCTGTTTTTCTTTAACAAATCAGGGGCAGATGGAGTCTTGGGGGGATGCAGTAAAAAAGGGGGGAATAAAAACATACGTTTATCTGGGAACTATTTAAGTCATAGATCTAAAACATTTAAGTGTTTTCATGAACATGGTTCTCGAATCACTTTATGGCAGTTTAGTCTCACTCGGAACAGAATGAGACCCCTCTGCACACAATGGAAAATGTAAACTTTTCATTGAAGCAGAAAATGCCACTGAAGGGGGGGGGATACGAAATTATTAAAACGGGGGGCGATGATTTATTAACCCTATTCAGGCCGCGCTTTTTTGGCTGGTGTATGGCTGGGGGGGGGGCAGATTCTGCCACCCTCCCGAAAGTACCTGTAAATTACCTGCTAGGCTATGAAACTGATGCAGCATCTAAAACAACCTATTAGGAGTAGAATAAACTTGAAACGACACTCTCCAAGTGCCTACAGTTGTCTCAATCAAGCGTTTTGTAAGGTACATTTTTTCAGGATTAGTCAAATTTGCGTCATTTTGCTGAAAACTCTTGCGAGGGCCATTTTGCCACCTGTAATTACCCTGAACATAATCCAATGCCAATGAAACTTACACATAGCTTCACCCTGTTACTAGGGAGTAAATAGAAACGAAAATAGTGTTTCCTGGATCTGTACTTCAAGCACAACAAGGCTTTTTCAAGATAGGTAAGTATAGATTTTGGAGAATTTTGAGCGCTTTTTCACTCAAATCGTCCTAGAAATCTCTTCATCTGGCAAAATCGCCTGGAAATCCAACAACAAAACCTAGCCTATCTTATTCAGTATTAAAAACTAGGAAAACCACTGAAAACTGGTTTAAATATGTAGCGGGAAAATTCTACGTGGATCGTAGCACGAAAGTGGCGGAATCCGCCCCCCTTCCCCCAGCCTGAATAGGGTTAAGGGGGATGGGAACCCTCTGCACAATAACATTTGCTAAGGCCTGGGTGTCCCTCTGACAAGGAATGTTTGAAGTCCAAATTGGCCTGCTAAGTGACTAGTACTGTAGGCGCGCTACTGCTTATATATTTTAGCAATCTGTTCACCTGGATAATAGCATATGTGCTAAATATTAACTCCTTTGCTACGCAGCCTATGTCAAAAGACGGGTGCACAATTACGAAGGTATAATTTTGGTGTCTAGTGCAATTGTAAATCGTTATTTAGATACTCATACAACATTCGAAAACATACATATGTTATATCAAAAGAAAGGTGAGATAATTCTCTTTATGATAAAACCAACAAAAATTAGCTACTTGTTTGTTGTGAGACTCACCAGAGTTTCTATTCTGATGAAATGTAAATTTTGTAGAAATGAAAATTGTAAAAAATGACGCAATTTTGCCAGAAAAAAGACATTCATCCCTTCCATCCAAATTAAATGATAACAATATGGTATGCCTGTATCTTAGAAATCATTATGAACTGATCGCAGGCTTTCCTTCATTTGAAATAAGGCAATGTAGTAGCTCAGATGAAGGGCATATTTTCAAGAAACATTTGCTTCAGGATGTCCAGTGAATATCCTAAGACAGGTTGGTTCTGTTTCTATTCAGGTTTCTGTATTCAGTCTTTCATTGTTCTTGTCTATGTTCAACAGTTTGTTTTAACGCTATTCTGTCTTGGCTTTTTATGTATGTTCTATCCGGCATTTTAGATAGTTTTGCAGAAGTGTGAAAGAAGAGGCAATATTAGTATGTGTAAGTTTGGGTTAGCAAAGCTAGCATGTTAGCAATTAAATTTGGAAGAAACGATGTAGATACTGAACAACTCACATGGCGCACAGTAATATGTGACGTCATGCGAGCAAATAATTATTCCAAAGTGGTAGAAATATGAACAAAAGTGCCCATAGTTTTTTCCGAAACATTCGTTGCTTCCTCATCCCAATGTGCAAATGAGTCTCATTTATTACAAAAAACTATTTCTACCAATGAGAAGCCAAGAAGACATGCCTTCAACCAATCAGATCCTACACATGTCGCACGTAAGCGGCATGTTAATTCGGATTACATATAGTTAATACAAAATGGGTCACAACGAATAAATAGAATGAAATAAATCTTGCTCCCCTATTTTTTCAAGGTACACAGCTTCCACATAAGAGACGTTGAAAATTTTTTGTACATGTTCTCAGTACGTCAAAACTTTGGTTTTGATTTTTCCATTGTCCTTCTGTGTGACGTCATAACTCTTGTATGTGACATTTTATGGTTTTATTTCTCCCTATGAAACTTTCTACAGTAATCATAATGTCAGCAAGGAAAACATTTTCTCAAAGAATTGCTCTTTTCTTCCTAATAAACCACTTTCTATTAGTTATTTTCCTGCTGTACCAGCTTAAGTGGAATAAGGTTCGGTGAATAATATCAATTGTATGAATGTCACCTTGCTGAAGATCATCAGTAGAGTATAGTTTTTTTAATGGTGCTTCAACCTTCTGGGACAGAACTGGAAGGAATCGACTCCTTGCAAGGATTTTTACCTTACCTTGGCTACCAAATGTAGGTCTGTCCATTTTGTGAATTTCATATTCTCAACTGAGGGAAATATGAACGATCCTGAATGTATTGGTCTGTTAAATTATGGTCTGCCAAGGGTTTCACTTTTTATCGGAAGTCATCTCTGCCTCTTTCTCCATACTGATCATTAGTCTTCAAATAAATGGCTGAACTGATATTAAATTGTACGGTTACTTTATGTGCTGCTCTTGTTGCCCTAATGATGGCCTTGACAGAAGGTTGAAAATTTGGCTAATATTGTTAGTTGTCTCTTCATCTTAGATGATCTGAACATCAGATATTGTGATGCATCTATTTGGAAATGCCTTTATCATATATTTTCTGAACTTATCTGTGGATTTAAACTTGCACTTGACTTTAATTTCAGATCGTGCTGATCAGGTGCTCTTACCTGGCGTATAATATCTTCGAGACTATTGTTACTAAATATCGTTCATTTGTTTAGGTTATACATTATTATCATATAAAAATATGCATCTCCAGATCAGAAGCACTGCTTTAGTTCCGCCAGGTGTTTCACAGAAACATATACCAGATTGCAGTTGGGTGCTTGCGCAGCCCCCTTTGACAGTATTTTGACGCCTGCAGCAAGCTCAAAATGACCAGAGCTGCACTGATGATAGGAGATGGTTTGGCACCCAGGTTCCCCATTGCCCTCTCTGTTCCCTCCTCCCAGCTTTATTTGATGTAAAACACCCTATCTATGTGCAGGCTTCATAGTATACTTTGCTGAACATTTCCTGTAATTCTTGTGTAGAGGTTTTAAGTCTACGTTTCTGTGCAATTGTTGTGTTGATGCTGGGACACCAGTCTGACGGATCATCGCAACTGGTCTATTAACTTTGAAAAAGGAGCATTTCTTGTGGAATGAACGTTATTTCTTTATTTTATGCACTAGTGTGATGTTCTTTGTCCAATTGTTTGAAGCTGCTTTCAAAGTAGCCTTCTTTCAAGGCCTTTACTTATAGGGTCTTTATATCAGAGCTCGATTTGCTGTCCAGCTTGTTTTCCACGCTCTATTGTTAACTAAGTATGCTCACACTGTGAGCAAATGTTTTGCATAATTTATTTGGAGGGTAGAAGATGGAAAACAGGTACGCGTTTAGAATGCGCTGAGTCAGTTCTGGTACTTTGCACATGTGTATAATTATACGCATACCATAATGCTTCGATTAAAGGCCCGGGGCATTTATTAAATTGTTGGACTTTTTAAGGGGGCGTCTATTTGATGGGGTCGTTTAAAAGAGGGGGCATGTATTACATTTTAAGAAATTCTTCTTTTACTTTATGCATCAATGAAATATACGCTAGATTAGATGTCAATATCATCATAAACACCATCTGTTCCATATTTCCATATTCTTATATGAAAGAACAGCAACAAAATTGAAATAATAATGTAGTGGTGGTAGTAGTTTTACACATGTTAATTAGTGTATCTCTAATGAATGCCCCTCTAAAGGAGGGCGTCTACTCGAGGGGGCGTTTATTGAAAAATCTCCTGAGAAAGGGGGCCTTTATTCAGGGGGGGGAGCTATTAATCCAGTAATAAAAAAATTGCAGGATGGCAAATCGCTCGCTGATGCAAAGACCCTATGCTTAAAATCATGAGTGTCTTGAACAAAGGCTACTATCAAAGGTGACTGAGTATGCAGTCTTTTAGATTGCGTAGCATTGAATCTCGGATTGGCTAAGATTACATGCTACCACCAAGTGCCTCAGAGGAATAGAAATCAAGATTTAACAAAGGTTTCGGAAATATTGCTTATAGTGGACTGGTAAGTTAATGTCTTTCATTTTCATGGTTTTGCATTGTACAAGAACGTACTCAACATTGCGCAATATGCTGGTTTTCATATTGTGTGGCGTGTCAGTGTTCATCCTTCAGTCATGTAAACATCTTCTGCGTTCCTGCTGTATTTGATGTTAGGGTACCATGGTCCTGTACGCACTATAACTGGATTCTGCCAAGTCAGAAAACGCAAATGATGTTATCTATTTCGACTTTGCGAAAAATTACTTAGATAAGGTCAAAGGGTGTTCGCACTGCCAACATTATCTCGTGAGAACCGAACATCTTCTGAAGCCTTAATTAAGTTATAATTACGTTGTTATAGTGTATCCCTGCCTTAAAATGCTAGGCTGGATGCCCACCTAATTTGAGGCTATTACCCGGATAAAGCAAGTCGAGTTTCAGTCCTGCTCCGAGGAAAGACTGAAACTCGACTTGAAACAATGGAAGATTATGATGATTAGCCAAAACAGATTTTTGATAAAAAGTAGTGTTCGCACTAGGCTCTCCAGGCAGCAATTAACAACATTGTGTTAATAACAATGCTATCAGTAGTAAATCAAAGTTTAGTCATGTTCTGGGGTACAGTGCGTATGCGGCCCATGATACCTTCTAAAATTATTTGAACTTCTGTCCTGCTTTGTTTTAGATGCAGAGTTATATAGCATGTGATGACAGCTATTGAAATCCATGAACCTGCATCATGCCTCTGCTTTGCTGGATTAATGTCAAGCAGGTCCCCTCAAGATTATGGTCTGGAGTTTTTAAGCGTGGAATTTCACATGAGTATGTTATAAGAAATGATGAGAAGTCTCAAACGAATCCTCTGGTTGTTATGTTGGGATGGGGAAATGGTAAGTTGAAACACCTTGCAAAGTACAGTGACTTATTTGAAAAGCGAAACTTCACATCATTGTGTGTCACTACTTCTTTGTCACAATTGTTTATCAGACCCTTTCAAATGGCTCCAGAGAAAGCTGATTTCGTTACCAAGTTAACAAACGATCTGACTTCGAAGAATGAAGAGCGACCTGTCTTTTTCATGAGTTTCAGTAATACGGGTACTGCAGTCTATTATGGTTTGATTAAAGCTAAGTCATTGGAAAATTGGCGTGTCTGTGGTGCAATATTTGACAGTGCCCCGGTCATTCCAAGTTTACAATCGGCTCAAAATGCAACGGCTGCATTGACCCATGGCAAACCAGTGCCTATACCACAAATAGCAAGGTTAGCGACAAATGTATTTGTCTCTCTACAGATGCAGAACAAGAAAGTTCATTTTAGTGAATTCATGAATGTATTGACCAGCTGTAGTACCAGATGCCCGCAGTTGATGCTGTTTTCAAAGAATGACCGAATCACATTAATGGAAGATGTTGTAGCCTTTTCTGAAGCTAGAAGAAAATTAGGAGTGCCTGTTTATGAGCAGATGTGGCTGGACTCCTCACATGTTGGCCATTTGCAAGCCTGCCCAACTGAGTATAGTAAGGTTCTGAATGAGTTCCTTGATTTTTGCTTGCAGTAGCAGAAATACCATGTTTTTGACATTTCTGAGATATTCTGAAATAAACCGAATTCTAACTGTCGAGTTATCCCATGAATGATTGCCCATTCACATAGGTGAGGGGTGATAATACCATATTCAGATCATATATGTGGAGTTTTATGATCTTGTTATCTTCACATGTCAGGGCTGGTAGGGCTACAGATCCACGAAGCGTTTATTAAATTTGAACCAAGAGGCCATATTTTAATGAAAGGCAACAGTGTGGCTTTTCTAAATATGATGCCCTTTTCTCTCAACTAGAAGGATCAATTATCAGAATACCCATGATTTTATAGGCTATTTGTGATTATTTTTTTCTTTGAGGACAAAAATTAAAGGCCAATTTATCAACCTATGCCCTTTCAGTGATTTCCCAGAGGCATGTCCTGTTATGCTAAATAATGTTCTGGCCAACCACTAGAAGTGTGGATTTTGATACGTTGCCAAGATTCCCCTTGATTATACGCTATTTTAAAGAAAGGGGGGAGAACACTATGACGATCATTTCGTATGCGAAATTTGCAGGAGCCTTCTTTCATTTTAACTTCACTATTTCATTCTAATTTTTTGTTACCCTTCCTTTTTTTATTTTCGTTCGATTTAGCTGCTCATTTGCTTTTAGTTTATCCGCTATTTTTTTCTTCTGTTTTTATGTCCTTTTTGGTTTTTATGTACCTTTAAAGTTCATTGAGTCAGAATTGGCAGCAGTAATTTAGAAATACTTCCCTGATTCTGATGTGGCAAGGTCCAGCCGCCATACTCGTGTCTACAAAAGTGGGAATAAATTTAGTTGTCTGTGTAGAACATGTCCACAGTTCTCATTATTATTATATGAAATGTCCTACTTCATCCAGAGCAGAAAAAGTTACGTGTGTACGATGTGTTCATGGTGCATGAAGGGGTTGATTTGTTGTAATTAAGACATATGTACTTTAAAAAGTTTACTCTGGGCATAGAGTTTAATACAAAGGAGAATCGGAAGAAGTGCTTTGTAACCCATGTTCTGCATATTTCACTCAAACCACTGTTCAGCATCATCAGCAGAACATAAGCTGACAAGAAATCTGTTCTTAGCATATCACCACTGTATGAGCCACTTAAAGACTGTTGGGCCGGATCACAGCCTCTCTTTCATGCACTCACTTGCTCTGTCAGTACAGATGCAAAATACAAGCCAGGTAGTACAGCTAGGTGACTGAGTCCAAAACAAAGAATCTCGCGGCAATGTTTGCAGTGGTTAAACCACACTGCATGAAGTTGATACATCCCAAACAAAGCATTCATGCTTGAAACCTGTCATCTTTTGACTTCAAACCTTTGCTACCATCTACGAGGCAACAGGTAGACAAAAATCGCAGCTTCTGAAAGAATATTTGTAGGAATTAGATCGTTGAAAGTTTTAGCGGTGGATTGTTTTGATTTTGGAGAGTCGGCCATGTTTGTTTCTACTCCGCTGACCATGATTTGATCCGGCCCAACAGTCTTTAACTAAATTGCATCAATCAAATGGCCCCATAGCATGTATTTTGTTTATAAAGGCATAGGGTACCTGCTGACTGCTGATGTTTATTTGACTAGAAATCATGCATCTTGGAAGTGTGTGGTTTGGTTTCAAGCCAGCAAAGCTTTTATGGTATTTGCTTGTAGCTTCTATAGATAACATTAAGGAGTTATGTTTCGTGTAGGCACAAATAGGTTTACAGGATATATATGGTTTGTGAGAGAAAATTTTTAATGATGAACTACATGATACTAAATTGGTATGTTTTATTTTTATGGACGGTACAACAATAAAATTTCTTAGTATCATTGTACTGGGTAGAAATAGATTTGATTCTTCTACCTTCTCGTCATGTTTACTTATGTTAAATAGACTGTTTATGTTACTTAGGATCTGTATTGGATACATAATTGCTGTAAAATATTATGCTTTGAAGAAATTAAATCAGGAGCCACACTTGAGTCCTCATGGTCAAGTATTCTCCAGAATCTGTAAGTTTTACATCTGTACGAATCTTTAAGTTCAGATTCTGTGCAGTTGGTAGTTACATTGGTGTCACTTTGCGCCTTGTGTCTTTGAGAGGACGTTTGCTATGAATTGTATGGTAGGTGTATTTATTCTTTTATATCGAAGTTGTAGGTAAGGCATACAGTAGCATCTGTGGAACACTGAGTATTGGTGCCAAAAAAAAGTGTTTTATACTGAAGTCGGTTGCTACTTTTCTCTCCACATGAAGCTGCTGAGAACTTACTGAATCCCCAGCCGTCTCAATCTTCAGGGATTTCGTGCTATGCAGCCGGAACAAGAGAATTACAAAATTTGTTAGGAGGGGAGAGTGTTACACTTGTTCTATTCTTCTCGGGGGTAGCCTAGCCCCTCTTTCAACTAGACACCTCTTGTTATGTTACTCATAACACTCACTCATGTATTCTTCATCGTTAGTTTTTCATTGGCATCTGAATGTACCATATATAAAGTGCCGGTTGTATGAAGCTTGCATCATACTCTAAATTGCTCATGTTGTAATGATGAGATCATTGTCTTTTTGATGGTAATAATGATGTATGTCTAGCGCATAGTTTTGGAATGAGCCACAAGTTTGAGACGATTGCTGTAGCCCCCTGGGGGTTGATGCATAACCTTGGCTTGTGTACTTGTTGTGAATATAGCAGTGGTTTGTGTTGGGCAGCCAGTTTGAGGTGTAAATCCTGACGTTACATCTCGATTTGGGGTACTCTCATTCTGAAGCTTTGATCCCACCTGCCTCATTTGGAAGGTTGTTTCGGACCTCTGGCATACCCTTTCCAAAGGCTTCTCTAAGCTCTGGACTCTGTTTATGAGCTACGCTAGGCAACAACGATAAGATTGGTGGAGATTTCTTGTTTGTGTGCTGTGGCATGGTAGATGTCTGGGCAGACGGTGTCAGAGGACTTGGCTGGTGTCTTGCAGGAGGCAGGGGATGCTTACTCAAGGGCCTGCACCAGGTCCCAACCATCAGGCATGTCACTTTTACTGATGGTTCCAAGTTCTCAAAGGTGCTAATGTCTCTCAGAATTCTATGGAAGTAGTGATCGTCCTGGAATGGGCAGGATCCTTATTGTTTCAAGGTCATTTATGGTCGCATCGCTAAAACTTTATTGAACAGTTTTTAGTGCACAGATCTCAAGATCGTGGTAATGCTGTTCCCAAATAGTTACCGTGTATTTTTTATCTGAGGAATCTTACTGTACTAGTAATTACTGATTGTTTATGATTTGTTGCATTGTACAGCTCTTCCATTAGTTTGTTCACCTTATTGTTAGTGCTTTATTTATGCTTTTTGTCCTTATTATTCTTGCTGTATTTGATGTCTTGGTATCACACTGTTCTTTGGTTTTGCATTCTCTCTTTCTTGCATTCTTCTGGTAGTTTATTACATATGTGATGAAATCCATGAGACAACATCGGTGTTGCAGGAAGAGTATCTTAGATTGCCATTGAAGATTGTGCGATCGAATATTTTTTCATGAGTATCTTATAACTATGCAATTCTCAAACAAATCTCCTGGTTGTTCTTTTGGGATGGGAAAATTCAAAGTACAGTGACTTATTTGAAAAGCAAAACTTCACACTGTTATGTTTCACAACCTCATTGTCACAATTGTTTACTAGACCCTTTCAAATGGGTCAAGAGAGAAAGAGAAAGCAAATATTGTGACTTGACATTTGTTTAATGACATAGAAGCACTTTGCAGTTTGCAGTTTGCTGTAGACTACAAGCCCTGTGGCTGATACTTAGTCTGACAATCCCTGGGTTTTATCAAAGCCCATCACTGTTCTAACTGATCCTTCCCCACATCGTTTTCTATAATAGAATGTTATTGTGGATGCAAATCCCACAACACTTATATCCACTGTCACAGTTCAGTCACTTGTTTTTTCTGTAAGAAGGAGACGTTGGCCCTAACCAAGATGTTCTCAATCATTAACCTCTTTGAAAATCAATAGGTGGTTTGTAAGGAAAATGTTATTATGTTTTTCATCACTTTTGGAGATTGTTCAAAATATTGTCCCCTACTTGATAGGCTGGGTGATGTGGTAGCACGTCTCTAGTTTTAACCTTTTTTATGTTGCGTACTCTTCTTCAATCTTCATGTATTCAGCCTCCAACTTTACATGTCTAATCCAATTTAAATTTGACATTATACCTGATAACAACACGTCTGTGGCTCTCACTCACTCATGTATTTGCTCTGTTAGTTTGACACCAATGCAGATGTGTTACTGATATTATATAGTAATAGGATCTCTCCATATTAATTGTGGTTGTTATCACCATATATAATAGTATCATATCAATTAGGACATGTCGTTTTGCTTACATGGTGTCCTCTTATCTGTTTGCCTATTCCTGATTGGTTGATCTGCTTAAACATTCGGAAGGCTTCTTGCTGTCTTTTGTCATCCTCAGGTGCTGTGAGGAAGTTCCTTCTTGATTAATGTAGATTGAAACCTTTGATATCTATTTTTATCCACTTAGATCTTTATCATGCCTTAGTAAAAGTTTCACTGCACTGTTTTCGCACCATTGCAACCTGATAACTCTCACTTTGTAATTTGCTTTTGCATAATTAAAATACAAACCGAATTAGACAGAGTTCAAACTGCCCAAGCTGGTTTAGGCCCTCCCTATGTGAGCTCAATGTAGTTTGAATTTGAAAGTGTTTGAATTCTGGCATTGTTCAAGCGTGTTTCGATGTGTTATACCTGACAATTGATGTCTACGTTTCTCCATATTGGAGCTGCTGCTCTGATCTGATTGAGAAAAGTGACATCCTGACGATGTTGGCCAGAATAATCGTTTCTGCGATGATTCATCACGAATACAAAATCGGCAGATTCATTAGTACTTCAAGTACTCAACACTAAAATCTGACGAAGATTGCCAAAGTCTGTCCAAAGTTTGAACAGACTCAGTATGTGTAGAAACAAAGCACTAAAAAGTGATTCAAATGAATCGTCCCATATCGTTTGCATCGAACGTTGACCTATAGTGGTTTTTCGGGATGCGTACCTTCCGTCTGATATCAGGTAAGATATAGAATAGTATAGAAGAAAAATGTTGTGCCTCGAAATAGCACCTTGATATCAGAGAAATTTCCGGCTTCGCTGTTAGCATGTGCTAGAATGCAAAATGTCCTGTAAATAAAGCTAGAGTAGCAGCCAGGAAAACATGTCTTAAAAAGGCAATTTGTCCTTAGCAATTTAGGTAGACGATTTTTTCTGTTACTAGTTTTTTGTTACATTATAAAAGTATATTCAGACCTTTAGTTATATACTTAACACTATTTTATTAGAGATAAGACGTCATCCGCATTCTGTTGTGGAGGGGCTAACTTACCCCCATTTTTCAAAACCATAGAAACCTAAAAACAAGTTCTAAAACACAAACTATATGTAAGATGTTAGTTTAGTTTATGTGCTTAAGAAAAATGCTAATGTCAGCATTTTTAGTGAGGTCATCAGATTGTTATGGTTTTCTTTAAATGGCGATATCTCTAGAACTACTTGTTGGACAATGCTGGTTGACTACTCATTTGTTTAGATCGATGAGTGAAATTCAGAGCGTGCCACAAAAAGTACCACTCATGCATAAGTAATGATTCCCACCTAATTAATTATGCAAAAATCTTCAAAATGTCGTCACATGATGTCACAATGCTCTATTGTCTTAAAAATGACGGAGAATACTCCTGTCACAAATATCTAGCTAGTGTCCAAATTTGAAGTCAATTGCTTATCTAAAACAGCAGTTATACAGAATTTCAGTTTTGAATGTTTTGTATAGGAAACATAGAGAAATTTCCACATACCTTCCACCAAAGTCTCATAACTTTTATCAACCTGGTCACACAACCACGAAATTTTCAAAGAATCTTCTTCGATAAATTTTGTTCCCCCTTAAGAAAGATGGACACCTTTCTTTCTTAAATTTTAGCCTCCCCCCCCCCCCAAA
>JAOBRC010335016.1:0-13025 GCA_027575255.1 Scolionema suvaense
AAGTGAATGAATACCTTGCTTGTTGTAACTTACATATTGAGTTTCAAACTACGTAACTGATCCTTGGTGGGTGTAATACAGACCTATGGATGCTATATCGGAAGGTTATCATCTTGTTTATTGGTGTCACTGGATTAAGAGCAAGTAGGAAACAACCGAAAGTAGATGAGAATTTTGAGTACTTCAAATCAAGCTTTTGTCCCTCGAATTGACGCATTTCGTATTCAAAGTATAAAAACTTGGACGAATAAACGCACTCTTTTTCTGCCTATAAGAATGGGCCTTTTCAGACCAAGGCTTAATGATCATAAGATCACCTAGAATAGGTGCTTTTAACGATTTTGACATGTTTCGACGTTAAATCCACCAAAAACTTCTAATGCATTTAAATACATGTTATTTAATATTTAAAAGACAGTAACTCAGTACTATCTAGCAAAACATGGTGCTTGACTGCTAAAATCTGGATTCTACCAGATACATCAACAGAAAATCTCACTTTTTCATAAGGACCTTAGCGCGCTTAATCTCATGAAAAGTGTGAAGATAAAAAAACGACAGCTTGCACGTAGCTATTGATACTGTGGCCATATCACGAGTCCCCCAAAAGTAAAAAACTACTGAATTCATGCATTATTTATTTAGGAGGGGGAGGGGTAGGAGGCAGAGCAAATGATTCTCTACATGCAAGTGCTTACTCATCAACTATATATCAGATATCAAGAAAACAGCTAACGGTAACACCCTCGCAGACTGCATTATACTAAAAGATCAAGAACATACTAGCACTTCTCAACAAGAAGTAACACGTCATCAGAAAGCTGCAGAACATTAATATAGGTCAAGACTAGTCATCAGAAAGTCGCAGAATATTTATACTGACCAACACTATATTATTTCATCTTCAGCACCTTCATATTTAATAAACGACCATCTTCGACTAATTACAAAAGATATAAGACAAGACATGTACTGGTAAACCCTGAAAATATGAAGCAGGTTGACATAGAAAAAGCTTGTTGCAAAAAACAAAGACAGATAAAGAAGTTTCGCGTAACATAAAAATGCCAGCTACCACTTTTGCCCCAGAAGCAAAAATCTAAGGAAAAAAAATGGATCAAAATGACGAAATCTCACAAAATACTAAGAATACTTCCGCTCAAGGCTAGTCAAAAGCAAGCTTTGCAACGTTTCCTGATAAGCACCTATATGATCAATAAGAAATGTTTATCAAGGTGACCTTCCTCACATTCACAGGCACAAGCTGGTACTTCAGGTCCTGATTGCAAACACAATTTTTTTTCTAAATACACCATTTTTTTGTAAGGATAACACTATAAGTATACTTACGGTAAAAAGTCCGAAAAAATAAGCATAGTTAGGCATAATGCTATGGCAGAATTGCGAATAAAATATGCTTTTTATATTGCATACTTTGAAATAATCCATACCAAAAGGTTTCTACAGTGTATCTTAATCAAATCGAGAAAATGTAGATCTCAAGAACTGTACAAGAAACTCCTGAAGGCATTCATATACCCTTGGGCTCTCTTGGTCGAAACGCAGATCGCAAAAAGCGATATAAAAAACACATTGTTGGAACAAATTGTTTCACGGCAACATCCATCTACACACAAGCCAAAAGAAACGACAGAACAAAGAAAGAATGTACAAATATCTACCATTTTTAAAATCACAGGTCACAAACGACAATACATCTGATTTAAAAAGCACGATCCAACTACTTATGTTCCAAATGAAAATATGAATGAAAAGGCCAAAAAAGGAGAAAAAACAATAAACAATCAAAAAATACAATAAGTTCGAATTAACAAATCACATGATCAAAAAAATGGATACTTCACTGCAAACGTCCAGTAGAGCGCGCACATGAATATATTGAATACATCGATAGAATTGACTAATAACAATACCTACAAGCATTTACGCGAGAACAGCACCATTCATATAGTAGATTCAAAGCGTGATTGCCATGCTGGTAAGCTCATGCTTGCCGCATGGCTTATAGTCTATCGAGTGCGTAGGAAAGTGTTTGTTGTATATTGGCAGGGGAGAGCAGGACAAAATGTAGATTTCTATCAAGTCATCAATGATTGGTGGAATTCAACTGGTTGTATTGAAAGAGACTAGTTGTCGCATGGCTTAGATGAATGAGCGTCTTGAACATCACGTGGCTGCAACTTACAAAAATAACCATGTGCTCTTGAGTCCTGTGATGCAACTACAGTGTATTGATGCATTGACGTGATAAGGGTTTTTTTTTTTTTTACCTAAATTGGAAAAGCCAGCATGGCGTTTAGTGACAACTATTCCTAGTACTACAAATGGAAAAACTTTCCGGAATTTCGCGTCATTTTGAAAAATTCGTATTTACGCACATTCATCCGCCTTCAATATTTCTGAAAAAAGTACCCCCCCCTAAAAAAAAAAGTAAACAAAAACACTACAAATCACTCATCATAAGGGGTAATATACGTACCATACGCCTCGCATTTAAAACCAAATATCTTCAAATGATGGTAAGCTAAAGGTTTTGGAAAGCGCATATTTGCGTAACTTCATGAACTTTCAGCGTTGCAAATATTCTCTAGCGGAGGTATCAGAGGAAAGCAACGCATAAATTCATTCTTCGAATAGCGAAAAAAGTGCATACAACAAGAAACAATATAGTACGTCCTCATAAAAAAACATATTTCACATTTCGTAGATAGAACCTTCAGTACATCAAAAGTTTGGAAAACTAAATTTCGAGGAATTTGATCAGAACTTCTGGCGATGAATGTGAAAAGATCAGAGCAATTTGGATTTGGTTCAAAAGTAACATCCCGAAAAAACATGATAAGCGAACTTGTTGCAGTTACCTTTAGAATGCATAGTTTCGATAATGGAATAAAACGAGAAGCAACAAGTGGCCTAAAAACTTCAGAACTGCTCATTAATAGTAATGACTACAACATCTATATTGGGTTTTTATAAAGAACGTGAAAAATTTTCCACGTATTTCCTTTGGCAACTAAAAGCAAATATCACCAACTAAAAATGTTGGAAACGCTTTGAATTCTTCTTCAAAGCAAATTCATTTTGACCCAAAATAAAAGAACACGAGCAGCGCCATTGTTTAAACCATCTCTTCCGCTACTAGCTTCAACTCAGATAAGATACCACATCTACCAATACAACATGTAACATGTAAGTATTTAACACAAAAAAATAAACTGCGATATAATGAGACTAAATTCTTTCAACAATTTACAATCGATAGAAATACATTTCAAAGATTCTGACTTTTCGGATCCGTACCAAATTGACTGAGTTTATCGAAGGCATGCTGTAGACTAGACGGTTCGACTCCTTTTCCAGACAACTCCTGTTTTCCATCTTATAAAGGAAAAGTAGCAATTAAGGATAAACAGTAGAGGAAATATACACGGGAGACTGGAACGAGATACACACATCAAAAGAGCAACGAAACACTAGCAAATCAGATTTACCACCTTTCTCGCACATATGCGTACTCAAATTAATACGGCACAATTGAAAATAGAAAACGCCGCGACGTGCAATGCTGACCAAAAAAACCGCGAAATTTTCATGCAATAACGTAATACGGCACAATTGAAATAAAACTGTTATCAAAATCAATAGCTTTGGCAATGACTCGCTGCTGCACATGGGAATCATGTTGATTTAAATTCCGGAAAAAACTGATACACACACGTCTCCATTGTGCTGCCATCACATTGCACACCAGGTAAGTCAGATATATTATTTTGACTTTATTCCGCAGGGGGTGGTTCTTTTCCTGGTACTCCCACCGAAATAAATGGTTGTTCCCATGAAGATAGTGTTAACATAAGCCAGTTTCATTCGTGTGATTTTGATTCATTGAGTTCGTACTGATCAAACGCACAAAGAATTTGGAGTTTTCAAAAAGATTCCCGAGAAAACAATATATAGTCAATCAGTCATTGCCAATTTTAATGAAAATCACAAAGTTAAAAAGATATAACAATCTGTGCCTTGGGCAAGAGGGTTTGTGACAGGCAAAAATTCGCTTACCGGTATTAAGTGATGTACTGCTTGAACTGGGACTGACACCAGCAGAATGCGAAGATGACTTGCCATGCTTTAGACTGGAGAACTTGCCAAACAGAACTTTCTTAGCAGATTTCTTTTGACTTCCAGACTATAGAATGAGAGGAAAATCTAGTTATTAGCACCTTGAACTTATCTAACCTATCGTACTGCTAAACCCACGTACAATAGCAAAGTTTCCACAAAGCGTTAATCTGGTGACACGACAAACATATCAAGAAACCACACTAAGCAGAAAAATTACGCAATCGAGGCCTTAGGGGTGCCTTGGTAATGGTAATTGAGTTCAATACATGAAAATGGAAACAAACGAATATAGACATTTTTATCGAAGCCAAAATAAAATGCCCCTTAGAAACAGTGTGCAACGTCAAAAAATATATAAATTCACACATGATGATATGGAGACCAGAATTAGTCGTTTTATTTACAAATTCACACATGATGATATGGGGTGATGAAATAACGCATAACTTCAGTTCTGATATAAACGCCAAATAACTAGTAAGCAACCTGCAAATCGATAAAAAGACTGCACGTAAATTTAACGCGCAGGACACAGAATCCCCTTCCACGCTGACCAGCTCTAACGCAGCTGAACATGAAGAAATCTTCACTAGAGAAATTCACGATAACTATCAGTAATTTGTGCTATCTCAGTTTCAAATATGACACTCGACAAATGCAATGGTCGCTGCTAAGTTCCTAGCCAGCTATCCAAGCCAAGATGTTTAGCTTCGCGTTACCTTAAGCGTTACGAACCTATTCTATGGCATCACAGTTTTTTCCTAATTTGTCTCTTTTAGCAAAATCAAACGTCCACAAATTGACAAGGCAAATTCCAAACAATTTACTCATCCCCAAAAACCCAGGACCGCAAATCCATATAGACTTGAATCTTAAAATTTTCAATCAGAACAAACATCGCTGACTCATCATACAGTTAGCATTTAGAATTACAAAACCTTCTTGCTCCGTCTCCAGCTGGTTAGCTTCAGAATACTAGCTCGATACCATCATACACTTTTCAAGGTAGACAACATGTTTAACAGCCAAATATCATTTGAAATCGACTACAGTATGATTTCTCGAGGAAGGCAACATATACGATCAGACTCTTTAAAACCACATGCGAAATATGAAACACAATTGACAATAGACAACACATACCTTCTCTCCAAACAACAATTTGGCTTTGTTCGAATCACTGCAGAGGGAAAAAATGAAATAAATCTTCAACCCTTAGAGCCCGAAAGCCGCACATGTGCATTCTGGATATAAAAAAGATCACCTTTGGCGCGCCATAGAGCGCCACCTGCTGAAAACGAAAGGTAAAAAATGCGGACTTTTTTCTAGAACAGACCACTCTTCATCGACTGATGCCAAGTCTTGCAGCTAGCTGGTTCAGGAGTTATGGCTTTTTAAACTTATCAGAAACAACAAAATTTGTCAGGTTATTTTTCAGGAATCGCGGAGTCTAAGGGTTAATAAGCAGCGGCATTAACTGCATCAAATAAGAAAAACATACATTAAACAGACATTTTTAATGTGCGTCAGATCTACAGTAGGACATGGCGGCAACGACTAGACTGTCTAGCAAATACCCTGACATACCGACCTAGTGTGCTGTCTAAAAATGTCATTAATTTATTCCCACAAACGTTTTTAGAATTGCATCCATCTTGTGCGAAAATCATTGTCGTCATCATCAGTTGTTTCAATATTAGTAATGCAGCACAAATTATTCATAATCCTTCTGCCAGTTGTGTTGATCCTAAGAAAACCATATTTTATGCAAAATAATCTTTTTAAGTCCCATCCAACTCCAGAGAGGGACAATACTCTCCTCCAAGTTTTCTGATAAAAACGATAACAGGGAATGTTCAACAGCAGTGTGATGGGTAGAGTTACATAAGTCACATTTTCGCAAAGGAGCTATCACTGTCACACCTGAAAAAGAGCGTCAAGGCATTGAGATCCTGTCAAAGGCATCAATGACAAACAATGGCCAACATTAATGACTTCATTGATATTTCGAAGAGAAATAGCGGAAATAAGGCTTCAAGGCAGTTTCGCTTTGTTTCGGTTTTTGCATGTCCAACATTGTTTCTCATGTCCTAGAACAATTTTGAGCAAGAGAAGAAAGAAAAGTTTGGTCCAAATGAATTCCAAAATGATACTCAAAAACTGAAATTTATGTTCCATACAATATATCTCCGCCGATGTTTAGTTCAACACAAAGTGATTAAAAGGGGTTGGGTACCAAAGAGGATAAATTTCACGCCACGATAGAATAGAACCAAGCTATGAGCCTGTATAAAGTTCAAAAAATCGAAAACAAAAAAGAATTACAGTAATAGAAAAAACCCGGCAATGCAGATATGTAGAAAAACAAAGTGAAGCAAATGAAACTGAACGTACTCGACTTGCGCTATTGATGGCTTCATATCAGCTCCAGCACTTTTCAAGTGAAGTTTCTCTTTAAGAATCTAAAATAGACAAAAAAAATCAAGTATTATTGAACAGAAAAAGTGCGTGTAGATATCACTCATGACCAGCAAAACAAAGTCGTAGTATTTCCACAAGTTGTAGTACCAGATCAATATCGTGACGTGATCAGAATCATTACCTGTGGGACAAGAACTTGAATGTAGTCTTTCTTCATAGCTTGAAACAGATCCTGCCACGTCCAAGTACGGTTGTGGTATTCCAATGTAGGTAGACATAAATTAAAGTCATGAGCATCTTCGATATTTCTTTCCTTTTCACCCTGCAGATAAAGAATAGCACCTGTTTCAATATTCTCCAAAAGAAATTCAATCATTAGAACCAGTACGTAAACACTTCGTTTTGGTTGAATAAGCAACCCTTTTATAAGCAGTGCAGGCTAACAGTCTACGAATGGGTCAACATTTTGAAAAAATATTACAGCAGGATGAGCAAAAATTTACCATTGCTTTAGAAAAAAGCGTGCGCTAAGATTAGATCAATATGCTAACACAGCTACAATACATACTAACTTCTGATGGCTAAGGAGAGATAGACCAAATAAGCAATAACTGCAGTCAACTTGCTATTATTCAATCTACTTGCATGACAATTTTTTATGGCAAATCCCATGAAGCTAACACAGAGTAATGCTAAAACATAATGCACTCTTCTTGAAACCTAATCATATTATTTCATACAAGCTGTAGATAGACATGAAAACTATCAATGGTGCACCTTTACAAACTTTTGAGATCCCTTTTCGTGACCAATTTCTGTCTGTCTTTATCAGATCCCAATAACCGAGGAAGAAAACATATACCTTATAGCTACCATTGCCAATCCTTTATCTTACACTATATTTGGCATTCATAACCAAGAACCTGCGTACATACCTAATATAGCTAAGGACCTGGACACGCATACCTTATATGACTAAGAACCTAGAAACACATACCTTATAGCTGAAACAAACAGGTACATCTGGAATCTTGATGTAAATAAAAGTTTGGTTTTTCGCTGCACGCTCTTTCATAGTGTCAATATCGCGGTCTGCTCCGGAGAAACTTGAGTAGAACGAGCTAGCCTTTTTCACACCCGCACTCTGCAAGTACAAGAAAAGACAAACATTACGTGGACATCAGTCTCTATTATTTTTTATACCTAATATCAATTTTCTTTTCAGTCTTACTGAAAGACTAAAGAGCAGTGGAAGTTTCACATGAACACCTGTATCTGGAATGGCTGCGATTCAAGTTAAGCCACTCTGGTCCTTCAAAGTAAAATCCTTCAAATCAAGTTTTGCAACATTTTTCAGCAACTTTTATATCGCAAACTTCTAAGGCATACATACTGTATAACGCTATAGCATCCTGTCAAGAAGTGCAGGGTTCGTCTGCAATATAACTACTACAACAACAACAACTAAAAGAAACTTTACTCACTTTTGGTGTGGCACCACCAGTAGGTGGTCCAGGTGATGCCAACCCTTGCGAGTCACGAGGACTTTGCGCTATTGTCAGATGACTGGGCTTCCTCCCACGAGGTATCATACTCGCCTCATTAGCATCAATTGCTGGTGCAGAAGTGTTTGATGACTTGCGCCTGGGCAACGGTGGTCGTTGTGGAGCTGGTGGACGTTGTGGCGGAGGTGGGCGAGGTGGCGGCACAGATGGAACCTTGAACCCCTTTGGAAAAAACAACAAGAAACAAACGGTGCAGTAAGAATGGAGTGTAAAAAAAATGAAGGTTAGCTACAACCAGTGCAAAACTGAGATTCGAATGCTGAAACAATATTACCATCACCTTAAAATAGAGTGTTAAAATTCCATAACACATATCGCCTTCATGTATCTGTTGCATTTCGCATGCAGACGACATAAAACTCCATGCCAGCTACCACCAAGAGCACAGTATGGTGCCTGACTGACATTGTAAGATATTGACGACGATTTCTGCACACAATGCAGATACGTTCAAGCAAACTAATAAGCAATAAAGCAATAAAAAAATAGAAAAATGTGCCATCTATGTACCTGACTAGATTCTTCTTTCTCCTGGTTTGGAGTGTCTTTCCCATCTTTCGCTTCATCTGTTGGATATGAAACAGCTGACGCAGAGCTGGCAACTGCAAGCATAGAAGTCAAAAGAAAATAATACGTAAAGAAGATAAAAGTTTAAAGTTACACACGTAACACAGCTTCATAAAACTAAGAGACATATAAAACTGATCCACTTACGAAAAGCTAAATTGTAACTTTTTTTTCATTTAGCAAATTGGCATCCACTAAAAAAATATACGCCTATTGCAACAGTCACATTCGTTGTAAACAATTCACACTACAAGATGTACTCTATTCAGAGAGCAAAAGCTGACAACGTTCGAAAGATGAGAAAATTCTCATAACCTTATGCTTTCGTCTGAAATAATACAAAGTTTTGCTATTGTTACAAAGTCAAGTAAAAATGGTTGCATCCCATAATTGAGGTAGCATGTCAACAAAACCAGATCCAGACCAGAGCGTTGCGTGTTGAATATGCTGTATTATAGCCTCAGTAGATCTGGAACCCAAGCCTCCCAACTTTTTGAACAATTTTACCTGGTGACAGGAACAACTGTGGGACCCTATAACTTTCTTACCACTGATGTGCATGAAAAATAACTACCTGCCACTATTCTTTTTCTTTGAAGCAGGTACATTCCCTGACACCACAAACATATCACTACCACCATGACTGTTTGGACTTCATGAAAGTCACGTCAAAACAAATCTTCAACTTCTCTCAGAGTAGACATCATATGCGAGTGAAGTAAATCTTCCACTTGCAATTATAATACACACCCATAGCTCACCCACAACTTCCTGATACCACTCTTTACCACGCGTTTTCAGCTCATGCGTCCAACAAAACCCCCATTACACGCTTTTTTTTTTATAAACACCTTTATGAGCAACACTTGGATAAAAATCACCAAACTTTAAGCAAACACTAAGTAACACCCTAAGCCTGAGATTCTGTCGTCCAAGTCCAAGATTTTTATGCGTTTTTTTTTTAAAAAAAACCGTATCAAAAGAAATGAACGTTTTACAAACCGATAGAACATGCAATAAAGACATAAAAGCTATCGCAAAATTTCATCATGAAATGATATGGAATTGGACATAGTAAGCAGACATCCAAGGTTGAGAAACATAAAATACTAAGAAACACAGAGACTGAAGTCGAAAAACCGTTGCTTATAAAAAACAGCGTGTACATCTTCAGTTTCTTTGGCGTCAAGCCACTACATCAAAGCACTCATGCTTTTCGTTACATGCAGAGTGATGAGCATCGATGACACCCACCCCAATGTTAAAGAATTTGCTACACATCTTCTCTCCAGCCAGTCATTCCTCACACTCTTCTTTTTCATTAGCTGCAAACATCTAAATCAGTTTAGTAGACCTGAACTTCAATAACTGCAACCTTTAACATTAGTTCTTCAGCAGGTATACCACATGTCCATTTACGAAACGCTCCTACACAAATACGCATTTCGTTATACTAACCAAATCTTAAACCCTGTATTTTCTCTTCATATATGGCCAAGAAATTTCACCTTCTCCCAGTCCTTCACCTGACTATTCTAGGACACACTCACAGACCAAACAGTTGCCTTCGAAACAAGCTTGCCGTCTTTGAATGCTCCCAACTCACGGAAGCAACTATGATCTATTGACTTGACAGCAGCAACGTCAAAAATGAAATTTTAGCAGAGGATAGAGAACAGCAAAACATCACATTTAGTTTCTATTGTATGGCAAAAGCTTGTGATGGTTTTGAAGATATAGAGATTTTGTCATGATTATACACTAAGTGTTATGTTTTGATGTGCTCTGTCACCTACTAAAATTTCATTTTCGTTTAAGCACATTCCCAAACCCGTTCCAATGCAACCTGTGTATTTTCAGTGAAAACTATTAATGCTTCAAAATCCCCTTATGAACTCCCATAAAGCAGCTGCTGCCTGTTCGTGAACGCAAACAAAACAGAATTTTTTAATAGAGCCAATCCTGAGTCAGTAGTCTACCTCCATCTTAGATGCATCTTTCGCAGTCACAGAAGGGCAAATTTAAAATAGTGTAAGATAAATGTTAATATTGCTGTCCGTGAAGCTATGGAGCATTTGCAATGAGGCAAAACTAACTCTTACCTCGGACACCAAGTTGCACTTCAGGATTTTCACTTGTTTCAACCGTAGCTTTATGAGGAAAGAAGAAGGATTCCACGTTCAAGTAGAACTTGTACGTAAGTCTGACAGCAATCGGACAGACATTAACTTCAAAATGTTCCTTGACAGCAATTCCCGCAACTGGTGGCTTCACTTTGCAAAATACACGCAGAAACACAGCTTTGTCAACGTGACGACGCAAATTCACTTCGTGTGGCATCAATACATCGCGATAATCATTTTCATTGGGAAGAAGATTGCGAACAGAAAATCCGCCAATCTCGAAGCGATGTTCCAAAGAATTATCTCTGAAGTTTAATTTGTTGTACCTGAAATGAAACCATCTTCACTTATTATGCTCACGATCAGAAATAGAGTAAAAGTTAGCGAAAAGATACTAATTTAACATCCCAAATTCAAATAACCTGAAACTATGTTATGCTTTTCGTTTCCTCATTTAAAGGAAAACTCCGATCCCAAAGCAAGTTGCGCTCGGCTGTTAAACATGGTCAAATTCCAACTATCAACTCCAAACTTAATGCTTTTGTCAGTGTGACGAGAAATAACTTTTTACACATATGTCACTAGAAGCCCGAAAAGACGCCCACCGGCTACCGTGCATGATGAGCAGCTGAGATTGGCGGTATGCGGTTCACGCGCTTCCATGACAACCAGGTAAACTATTGATTTCAAGCACAAAAGATTTATTCTCACACGCTTCTATGATGGCAGTTTGAATTGCGGCGGGAAACAGCGAGAAGAAGCCAGAAATGGCTGCCGAAGGTCAGGCTGGCTGAGAGTGAAATGATAAACTTCCAGATTTCGTACAGGCGAGTGTGTGTTATAGGAAATAGAACTCATTATTGATTAAAGAATCGCTGCTTAATTCGACCTAGGGTCACTTAGTTTTGGGTCGGAGTTTTCCTTTAAATATGCCTTTCTTTACATTACAACAGTAGAAAAATGGACGAAAAGCACTTGATCTCCAATAAACCCAAACTATAAACTTGGTCACAAAACGTCAGACATTTAGGACATTCAGGCTATTTTTTTAGTCGTGTATTGCTGATATTTGATCATAACTTTGAAAAAATTTTCAAATACCATATTAACGAACACACACAACCTGTTTCTGACAATCTTACATGCAACTTCGATACTTGTAAGCAAAGGTTTTCCTGAAGAATATGGCATTTCCTGGCCAAGGAGGCAATGTAATCAAGGCATTTGAAACACAATTTAGAACTAGTATTAGTGGGTTTCATGCAACAACTCGACAAATGATAAATTATACTATATCATAACACTGATCCGGTGATTTGTGCTAATGAGGAAAATCTAGCAGGAGCATTACACTGCAACCATTTCTTCGTTAGCAATCATCCCCACCATTTTTACCTAATCCCCCCCCCTTTTGCTCCCCCCCACCTTTCTACAGAAAAATTTTCATCCCCCCCCCTACTGCAATTTTTTGGAAAGTCCATCTCTCCTTTTTAAAGGGGGGGGGGGTGGGGGGTTCAGACTATGAATACTGACAAATTTGATGTCCTTTATAGCTATGCCAACCTATGTAAAGACTATCAAACTATAGCATACTTTAATGGTCTAGACATGTTCACAAGGCATTCCACACAGCTGGAAATAGGTATAATCAACAAAACCTCAAAAAACGTGGGCGTGGTCACATAATAGCTGTCTCACCCTTACTTTTATTCAAAGTCGCTCAAAGCCCTCAAAAGCCTGACCAGTCAAACCGAGAGGGTAAGCCAAGAAGGCTCGATTTTCTCCACAGTCTGATGATATAATTAGTCCGGCACTTGTGAGAGGAAAAACTTTGTCTAGCTGTCTCCCCAGAATTTGCCTGAGATGGTCCATTGAATAGCAGAAAGGTATCTTGATGGTAAGATAGTGAAATAGGCAAGTAAGTATTAGCCCCAAGTAGATACTAGCCTAAAACCTTGTAAAAAAAGATGAACCTTCTTGTATCATCCTGGCGCTGTGGTGATACTCTGTGGACAACTTTTAATACCAACTCAATCAATTATGATCAATAGGAGCATGTAAAACGCATCAGACGAATTCTCATACAACTCATTTCGTACTTGAATTTTCTAATATTGACGTCAGCTACGCCAAGTTGGCCATCCTGCTGAGTCATTCTCCATCGCATGCTGTCAAACGACACGTTGATTTCCTTCACCACAGAAGA
>JAOBRC010335127.1:0-13025 GCA_027575255.1 Scolionema suvaense
TATTAAATATCAAAATGTATCAAAAAGCTCCTTTGAAATCTGCCATGTTCCATCAAATTTATCAAGCAACATTTTCAACAAGAGAACAATTCCAGGATATCTGAAATATTTTCTAGGGACACATATTATCGGCAAAAGAAGGACACTACTCAAAAACACTTGAACCACATTAGAAAGAGAATCAATCACCAGGTGTCAAAATCAAAGCAAATACGCAGTCTTTCCTATGAACTTTGAGAGGTTCTAATACTTCTCCCAACATATTGATAACTAGCTCATATCAGACACATAATAATCTAGACAGAGAAATGAAAGACTAAAAGAATCTTCAAACCACATACAGTTTTGAAAAGCTGAAGTGCGAGAAGGAGAACAAATATAACTTTCTTGAAAACCCATGAAAACGTACAGGCACACAAGGCCAACCCGAAGACGTGTGTGACATCAGCATACATATTCGAAAACCATGCTTACCTTGTCATCAGCGTTAGCAGCGTAAGGACCCCTAAATAGCTGCTTGCTACGAGGACTCCGATCCCGCCCAGCTGAAATAGAGGTTAAAGAGTAAAGATTTTAAGCAGTTAGAAGTCTATTGTTATTCGTTTAAAATAATTCAAAACTCATAGAATAGAGACGTAGTTTGTGTCAAGAGGGTATACAATTCATTCTTTATAAAGCACAAAACAACTGAGGGCTGCACAAATTATTTGTTCTTGGTTAAGTACTTTAAGCATTACTGATGAAGCGTGAGAAACAAGTCACTTAATTAGTGGACTCCCGTAAACTTAATGTGAATCTCCGTGTCAAATCAAAGAAGAGAATAACATGAAATGTAATGAAGTGTTCTTGAAACATTATGAAACCCTAAAACAGCCATTATTGACATTTGACAATTGCCACTCGCATGCTGAAGAACAACATATTCTCAAGATATAAAGCATGGGTCATAACATCTGCCTTGTTGCCCCTAAAATCCATGCCAAAAATGAAAAGGAAAACCATTGTTGACACACTTGGAAAAAAAGCAGAACATAGCCATTTTCTGACGTAAATTTACCACTCATAAGCCTACCAAGATTTTCTTCAGACACGGCATATGGTTCATAATATACGCATAGAGGCCCCTACAAATCACACCAAAGATGATAAAAAACAGATGAACCGTTCATCACATACATGGAAAAAACCCTGAAAATTGCCATTTATGGAAGTAAATCGCCACCTGCAAGCCCAAAAACATTTTCAGGAGACATGGCATATGATTCAAAACATGTGTAGAGTAGCCCCGAATATCCACACCAAAAATGATAAGAATCCGAAAAAATATTTTTGACTTATTTGGAAAAAACCACGATAAACACCTTTTTCGGACGTACATAAATTAACACCTGCAAGCCGAACAAGAGTTTTCCAAGATATGACACATGGTCCACATCATAACTACTATTGCCCTGTAGTTTCACACCAAAAACTACAAAAAAGTAATGAACTGATTTTTAAATATTCTTTAAAAAACCTTAAAAATGACCATTTTCAGGCATAAATTGCCACCTGCAAGCCTAACGAATTCGTTTTTCAAAATTCTGGCTCCATCACTTTTCTTCAATTACAGATTGTCACCTTCACACCAAATTTCAGAAAAATCCATTGAGCGGTTATCCAGAAAAATGCGTTGGTGACGGAAGGACGGATGGACGGACGGACAGACCTCATTTCAAAAATTAGTACAGGATAAAATATAGGAAAGTAATTATCTCACTGCTCTTCTTTGCATGTACGATCATTTAGAATCTAAGGTCGGGGTCACGCTACACTGTAAAGTGGGATAAGTTAAAATTTAGTGCTCAAAACAAAACCGAAATGTTATTCCGAGTTTCTCAAGGGTGGTTGACAAATCTGGAGATTGAATATTGATAAGAAATTCTACCTAACTTCAAAGATGCCGAAGAGCTGATCTGAGGCATCACCTAAGCCCAAATAACTCAGAATTACCTGCTTTGAGTCAGATTGGAATAAGATAAAGTTGTTCTAGTTTGTATATCTTTGAGGACTTATATTAAAATTCTAGTGCGGCTGCAGCCTTAGCTAAGTAGACCATTCTGTTTTTCTTTATCTAGGAGTTTTCCAAATACAGAGTTCCTAAGAAAGGCACAGGATCCTGGACAATCGTAAGCTCCTTCTAAAAAGCTTATCACCCTTTCTCTGTATCTGGTGAAATTCAATATAACAAAAGCAACCTCCTAGTAGGAACCCCTTTCAAATTGTAATTGATCGACTCTGCATTACCTATTTTCTAAGTAATACTATACCCTTCAATCTACAAGAAATATTTAACTGAAAACAAAACCACATAATACATCCTATCACAACATCAAAACAGCACGAATGCAAAACCCTTTCTTTTAGCTTGACTTGAATCAAGTCATCACTTTTCTCTCACAGCCAATGTAAGCTCAATACAGTGACCAGGGAGCGTGAAGCTTGACGGCTTGATCCTCTCGTGTTGCCAAAAATAGAATGCATTGCTCTGCTGCATTCTCTGGTCATATTTTGACCGGCAATCTGGGCACTAGTACTGAATATAGTGACCAGCAAAATTCGCTTAAGTGCAGGGTGCTATTGTTTAACTTTCGCGCCTAAGCATGGACATGATGTAAACACAGCGGCGGTCGTTAAGCTGTTGCCAAGAACAAATTTTTTTACCAGAGGCTAGCAGTTTACTTAGATAACATTTCTGTCAACGAAACCGAGCCTCCGCTACGCGTTATTGATATGAGTTGTAACCCCCTGAAATGTTTGGAGACAGATGGGTCATCTGATACAATCATACATGTTTGAGAGTGCAATGACATAATTAACAGAGTACGAATGTATGAAGTCGAGCTTCTCTCTCACAGCTCGGACACGTTTGGGTTTGATTTCAGTTAGTGAGACTAGCAAGTCAAGTGGATAGCCCAAGGGCCAAACCACCTATTTTGTCTGACTTAAAATTTCGGTATGCCTGAAATATCTTGGTGGATTTACCATCTTTGGGGTATGCAGAACCTATATCAAGATGATGCCATGCTAGCGTCCTTGGGCATCTCAAGGCAGAGCCTCATTTTGCCCATATAGAGAAGTACTCATTGTCCAAAGAAGGTCATAACCACACACTTGTCAGGATGGACTTGGGCACATAACAGGACATGAAAAATTAGGCACAGGCTCGTATCATGCACCTATCATGCATCACATTTGCTCAGAGGAGCACGGAAATTCATGCGCCATAGCTTTGCAGCTGGAGGACAAGAAGTGATGACACTTGTGTCGCTTTGATCTGATTAAATCTCAATTGACCAGTCACTCAAAGGTCAGCACTCATTGAAGATGGCATTGAAGCTAGCGAGGCAATTTTGGAACATGTGATTCGACGTTCACAAGATGGATATTTCAATGGCTCATGTGCTTACCCTATTACCCTGCATATAGGCGCAGTGCCTATAACCAGTCCAATTAAAAAAAGTGGATATTTTCACTTCAGAAAAACGACGGGTACAAGCGCATGCGCCTCTACTCATCGGCGTATTGTGAAGAGTTTATAGATGATCAGCAAGACGTGGACAGAGTATTGAAAATTACGTAGGTGCAGATCAACTAGCCTTTTCGTCTATTGACCTATACATCTACCATAAGGGACCCAAATTTATGACGGAGAAAGTGCAAATGCTTGTAGAAGGCTCCTTAAAAAGAGCGAGATGAAGACAGTGAACGCTATTGTAGTTTTCTTTTCGTGTTTTGCTGGGGACTCTACTTAACAGGACAGTGATAAAGTCTACTTGCATACAGCCCGTATTGCGTCAATAAGACCTGAAACTCAGGGCCATTTCGACGGCCTACAGGCGCATGCGCCTTGATCCCAGATTTAGGCGCATGCGCCTTTATGTGAGGTGCGCCTATATGCGGGGTAATAGGGTATGTTTCAGTTTAGTATGTCTGTTCAGGGACAACAAAAATGGTAGCTGAAGAAGCGAGCTGAAGAAGACCTCTCGTCTTTTGAGGAAAGGATGGGTGGAGAAAAAGCTTATCGTGATAAATTTCTGTTGTACACTTGTTGGAGTGCATCTGTGTGAGTCACCCAGTACAAAACTGGACAAAAGTTTTCTTATGTTCATATGAAATGTTTCATGAGTTGTAAGGTAGGTGGTAGTTGCATTGGCTTGTGTGGCCTAAGGGTCTTAAAAAAACTATGTATCCTGCTAGGCGCACGCATGGATCTGAGCGTGAATTTAGGTGCATCAATTCTCGTGCACTATAAATTTAAATTTTTTAAGCCTTGCACAAGGAACATTTTAATTGTAGAACATGAATTTGATGTTTATTCCAGCAATATTATTGAACTAAAATGCACTATTGAGGTTGGAGAAAGAGAGAGGGGAAGTACTGTCTTCATAATATTGTTTGGCAAAAACAGGTCATAGAATCTTAAAGTGCATGAAAAAATATGTCGTGCAGACAGAAAACAATGATTTATCCGTCACACCTTTGAAAAATAAACTGTGTCTCAAATGTAAACAGCATAGCATCTTGAAATTTTTTGAATTGCCAACGACTTCCTTCAAACCTTCTCTCAACTTATATAACTTTAATGTTGATCAGGAGTTTTATACAGTAATTTTTGGCATCTATTGGACGTACCCAGACCAGTTGATAAGCTTTATACCAAGACTTGATACCATACATACGTTCATTAAGTTTGTTGGTAGTTGTGTCGGGATTTTAACGAGTAATAGTGGCCCAGGACAGGCTTTAGAGTTAGCTTTAGCATGAGTCCCAACAGGAAAGAAATTCTCCATGAATGTAAAAGCCTTTTGGACGCTAGCAGAGGAGCAGCACTGCAAATACATATCAAAATGACAGTAGCCTTGATGAACATCTTGTTTTTCTCAAGGAGACCACATACCCAAGCAGAGTTTCAAACTCTTGATCGACTGCCTCATTAATAAAGCCCGTTCTATTTCAGTTGAGATTACTAAGAGCTGAGCGAGAAGGTGAAAAAAAGCACATATGCACATATGCATGCAGTACCTGAAACGATGTCATTATTTATTTCCTACAGGCTACAGTCAATATGCACAGCCCTCTTGTTTGCATTCAACTGCTGCAGATGCGACACTGGTTTCATTACCGACCTGGGCTGCTTTTTTAACAGAAACAGTTCTATATAATGAGAAAAAATCCGTGAAATTTAGCAAAAAATTGAAAAGCATTCAATGTTTGGCCACAGTGAGATTTCGATAGGCAAAGTTGCAAAACTGCTGATTTTGTTAACCATGATGAGTTCTGTTAGTTAAGACAGCAATGCCATAAAGACATAGGTCACACTTCTTCATGCACTCCCATCTTTTGCATGTGGGCATTATCTCTTATCATTTCGTACAGGACAGAATTAATTCCAAACGAGATTGAAATTGAAGAGAGAACAATTAGGGCAGACACAATAAGTTCCATCAGCTCAACATCATGGGTCCTTATTACATGGCAATAAAAAATAATTTTTGACAGCAAATATACGAAACCAGTATTGCAATATGTATTTTTCCAGGTATGATATGTGGAGAAAGCCTGTATCCTAAAGAAGAACCATATTTAGAGAACGTAAAAAATGTGCATATAAACCTTGTTGTGCCGAAAATGCACTTCACCCTGGTCCACCATCTGCAGATCCGACAGCGTTTGTTTGGAACAGATAAAACAATGTATTGCTGTAGGTTATATTTCCACCTGGTTCTTCTATGTTTAACTAGTACAACATTTACAATAAATTCCAAGGAGTATTGTCACCTAAACAAAAACAATTGCTTATCCGTCTTTTCTCCAATGTACTTGTGAAGGAAAGAGCATACCCTCTTTCTCACCTTCATGGTTCTCTACTTGCCTGAAACAATGCTCAGCACCAACTAAATGCCAAATTTCAGTAAATGGGTAATTTGGGCCATATTTGGATAGAGGACATAACTATCCTTTATATGTGCAAAAGGGCCGAAAACCTCAAAATGTCCAACGATGCATGCATTACATCATCTCTATTTGGGATCAGAATACCCTAGAACTGGTACATCAGTCAAAGCACTTTCAACATATCAAGATATCAGGTTCAGCTCATGGCCCCTGGACTACGAGCAAATATGGGAGCACCAAATACATGCATCAGTACACAGTCCTATGCAAATAGGCAGAATAAAATGCAGAACAGCATTGTCAGCTCTAACAAGATGATTTGAACCTGAACAAACCTGCTTTTAACTTCCTCTTTATCTTTGGAGCTGTAGGTCTGTTCAGTTTGTCTTGCTTTGCTTTGGACAAACTCTCCAGTTCCTGATTGTGAAGGAAGAAATCAATCAATATACTGCACCAGTAACTTTGGCTTGTATGTTTCATTAGTTTTATTCTTATTAAGAGCAGTGTTGACTTATAATAGAAAAAGGAAGTAATGCAGTTTTCACAGGTGACACATGCACAGGTGCTTTAAAAGCAAAAAGCCAAAAAAGCTTCTTGAGAAACAGTAAACAACACGTCATTGACATCAAAACATTCAACAAAGTACACTAAATCTTAATCTCTCCTTGAATCATCAAGGCTCTGCCACCCTTGACGATGCAATTCTATATATCGGTTCACTTATACACCTGACTGACTTCAGAGGCTAAGCTGAGAAACATTGTAGGATCTTGATCACCCTGTGATGCAGAAGACCAAACGAGTCAGCATTTTTGGGAGCATCTGCATCAGAAGCTGACTGCTATAGTACTATTCGTCTAAGTTGGACTGCCTTTGGGTATTATTACTGAAAAAAAGCGAGCTGTATTGAAATTGATTTGAAAAGAAATTGGAGGTAAATGTGGTTAATCTGCATGACCAGCACTGAGTTAATTGCATTCTGAGCCCGAGCGATGTAAATAGCTATCGAATCACTAACTAAAGATTCGCAAAAGAAAGGAGTAATAACACAGCCAAGGCCATAAAATCGAAGTTGTAGTGCATGTTTTACAATGGGCTGATAGACCAGACGAATACGACGTAATGGCCTCCGCACATAGCCCGATGGCGTAAAACGCAAGTAAAAATCAAGCTCTAAGATTGCGTGAAGGATAAGTAATTACAAAGCATTACTTGAACTACCCTTACATCTAATTTGATGATAATTAAGACGCACGCAGACAGCCTTCATCATAATTAAAAATATAGAGGAAAAATTTCAATGGAGTCCCACTGGCAGTCCAACTTAGACGAATCGTACTATCAGTGCTGCTCATAGCCTAAAGCATTGCAAATGCACAAGGACAAATCTTAAAGAAAAATTTAATTTCATAGCCCTATGCTAAGAACTGACCAACACGTACCAAGTAAGGCCAATCATTATGCAAAGTTGATGATCAAAAAGTGCACATACTAAAAATATTAGCCAACCAAATACCAACAGTGTAATATGCCCATTGCTAGATACAATCGTTCAAAAATTCAAACCTTATTAGCAAGTAAAAGAGAAGCTCCAGTTTCTGACAGTAATTTACCTCCATCACAGTAATTTACCCCCATCAATAGAAATAGACAAAACTAAGTGAAACGGTTAAGAAGGACTTACATGCTGAGCCATAGGCAACCACTACACACTGAAAACAACTAATAAGAGCATGAAAGTACCAAGAAATGCAAATAAGCCTGTGAAACCTTCAAAGGACAGTGACACGAGGGTAGTATTGTGCAGTATTATTACCCACCCCTACAAATTCATGTGCAGCAGTTGCTTAACACATGTGACATCATGCGTGCAGTGCCCGATGTGCCCAGTTCATGGCTAAATCTAATGGGTTCTTAATAGTGTTGTATTCGTTGGCTAGACCGTTCCCGGGGAAAATTTTTGACAACTTGAAATTTGCCACATTGATGGATGTATTTGTTCCCAAAAAGGATACTAAAATGAAATGAGGCCAACACATGACATAAAGCCGAAAAATCGAGAAATATGCCACATTTACGCCCTATAGCTCCACTCAAAGCAAAGAGTAGAAGCATCTACTATATACAAGTTCTTGCACACATGGACAATAAACTATGCTGACAGTTTAACAGGAATCGCAGACACTGCTCCTACAAAGATCGTGTAACGAGAAAGTACAGAAAAATCGAGTCTTTTATGATTGCTTTAAAGGTGCACCTTTGAGACAAAAATACGTTCTTTGAAAAGCAGAAAAGAGCATGAAAGTGGAAGACAAGCAAATAAGCACAATACGTATGTATCAATTTCACTAACACAGTAAAATAAAGCGATTTTAATATAAATTTGATACAGAACATACCTTTAACGCCTTCCATGGTAAAGACATTCTATTAGACGATGACGGATTGATTGTCCTTGTTTACGTGCATGTTTAGCTCCATGATCACTCCTTGTTTACGTGCATGTTTAGCTCCATAATCACAATTCTGCCTCCTCTCATTCACAAGTCAGGTTGGAAGAATAGAGAGAGAATACGGCACCAAAAGATGAAATAGAACCTCGGAAGGAAAATCTGTATTGTTGCCTCAATGAATCAGAACCATGAGTTTATGACGAAAACAGGATTTTGTGCTTACTGGATTGCTAGCGACAATGCAGCAGAGAAAACCTACAAATATACTTGAATATACCGCTACAAAAAGAAGATAATACAATGTTATGGTTCCACACAATTCAATAACATACATGATATCCTATACAGTTGCCAACACGAAGAAACATGTTTGACAAAAATATCCTCTTGTTTCTCTTTATGCATTTCTGTACGAGCTGTAGCATAAATCAGCTGCCTAATTTTTTAATACAAACTAAAGTGGTCGTAATGTGCAGCTTGACTATCAAACATTATTCGTTACTTTCAGCATCCTACTACGTGAGATAATATATATGTAGTCACACGGAGATTGCTAGAGCAATCCATTGCTCAAGCAATCCACTAACTTGAGCAATACACATGTGACAACAGTTGGGAATTGTTTAAGTAATCTGTTTCTGAGCAATCCATGTAAACAAGCTGATAGATTGCTTACAACGAGCTGACCAATCTGATTGTTATCTATAAGGGACTTGATGGAGGCCACCAGGTGTGTCAGATTACTTAAAGGAAGGGTAACATCAAAAGCGCAATTGCAGTAGGTGACAGAGCACGTCAAAACATGAAACTTGGCGTTTATTTCATGGCCAAAGCTTGAGTAGTTTTGGAGATATCGACACTCAAAGCTAAGTAGCTACCATCTTGATTTTGATGATGTCATCGATGTACCGTTGCTAAGTATTACCATTTCCTTAGTAACGCATTACCTATATTTAAATTGTATATTTTCTCAAACAGATCTTTGACATATTATCAAGCTTTATGATCAAACAAAAGAAAAAATACTCTAAAGCAATTCAACATTGAGTATTTTAGGAATAAAGGTTGGATAATTTGAGTGGTACACAAGTGACATCATGCACAATTAAAGGCAAGATGGTAGCTACTGAACTTTGGAGCTTGATATCTCCAAAACTACACAATCTTTGGGCATGAAATAAAAACTATATGCCATGTTTTGGTGTGCTCTATTCACTACTCCGGAATTTCATTTTTGACGTTACCCTTCCTATAAAGCTATGTCCGTAGTCACACTGATTGCTCAGATTTGGATCACTTAAGAGATCCGATTGCTCAAGCAATCTTGCAGTGTGACTACAGCTGATACTGAGGGGGCTAAAAAACACGTGACGTGCCAACAAACTGAAACCATTTCAGTTCTGCCCAGTGCACAAATGAAGATTTCATACCAATCACTTATTTCCGGCAGGCAAATACAATCAGCATGTTTGGGAAGAGCACTACTAAGTGGACAGTATAAAAAGATTACAATCATTTGATAATACAATAATACTTAAGAGCCCTTTAACTCATGAAATTAGTGATTTAAAGGAGAAAGTAGGGTCTGAATGTGATGTCATCAGGGGCTTGCAATGAAGTAAGCACAATACTCTTAGGTGAATTGAACGAAATAGTTTGATGTTCAACATTTCAAGGAGAACAAAAAGCTCCACAGAGAAGCAACATAAGATGATATGAACACAACACATGATTGGCATCATGAGAAACTTAGCCAGCAGCAGAAAGTAATTTTGGAGAATCGTACCTTCAGGGAGTGATGAGCACTTCCTACCTCCCCCCTCGACAGAAACAAAAAAGCAAACGAAAGGGAAAACAATGCCATCTGCAGTCGACTCAGTTTGAGGTTACAAAAAGAATCCATCTTCTGCATCTATGTACAGTTCCTAGTGTTCCCAGACAAGATGTACAATGTATGAGAGGCTCATTGTAAAACTGGCTCTATATGTAAATCACTAATAAAGATGATATGGATAATGTTCTATTATACATAAAGTGATTTTGACGACTCCACAGACCGTCTACAGGTAATCAGTTATACAGCAGAACTTGGGACTACGTGGTACCATCTTGCAGCATAGGCAACCAGCCCTGCATGGGTGACAAAACACAACTGAAGCAACATTCATAATGGCATCTCTTGCATACAAAAGCAGGCATCATGCACTAATAGACATGCAAAGAAAAGTAAATCCATCAATAGTGTAACACATACTTGGCCACACACACTATACACCATACAACTCACACTCACATCCGATAGGGCAGATACACTTCACACAAACAGGCCTTCAAATAATTTTTTTTGCTGCGTCGGTCATATGACCAATGATATCGCTCAATCCGTCGGTCATAATTTTTTCTGGCGGTCACTCCTTCTGTCCTTGGATCTGGCCAAAAGATGTTGGTGAGGTGCCAGAAGAGAGAACAATATTTACTCCTGATGCCAGATGAATGTTAGAGATGGCTATGCCAATAATGTATAAGGCTTTGCCAATAACGTCCAACAGCAGCCCCTATCTCACATATGCAATACAATAGCATGCATAAAATACTGCCGTGTATGGTTTAACAACCTTTCGCATATCTTTGCCTCTTACAGCATGGTCCCTTTCAGCTTGCCAGGTTGAATAAGGTGAATTTTAGAAAATTTATTTCGAGAATTCGTCGGTCACAATGACCGAGAGAAGGGCCTCTATCGTCGGTCATCAATCGAAATCTATCGGTCAATGACCGATGACCGACGGTTATTTGAAGGCCTGCACAAAATGTTCTGGAAAGAGCTCCAAATCTTAGCACTCTTTTGGTCAAGTAGTGTAAGTAGAATACAAGGTCATTCATTAAAGCATCCCTGATCATAGTAGCTATCTTTCAAATACTTTCGGAACTTCTCTTGTTTATTCTACCAAAAGATTTCATAAAGGATAGTCACATTCCAGAGTCTGTCCCTCCCTTGCTGACTAAATTTCAGAAGCACAAGGATCTTGCAGTGAGATCTTTTATATGTTTGTTTGTGAGTTGATGTGGATTTGTTGCAGGTTTACCCAGGAAAGGTACTTTGATGATGATAATCATGTTTGTTATGAAAGGTCAGAGTATCCTGGGTTTCCGGCATAGAGATGAAAAATAAAGCAATGCCAAGAGCAAATGAAAGTTATAGTCATGGTTTCGCTGTCTTGAAAAGTATTTACTGTGAATTGTACATGTATGATTTTATTTCTTTCTCTTCCTTCTAAAATTGTGACCAACTAGGTAATCACATGAGAAAGCAGATACTTTCCTTATTCAGTAGCTGTGCAAATTTTGTCACTCTCTCTCTCCTCCTAACACTACTATAAGATGTAAGGAGAGCAAACATTATTTCCCAGGAATTTGAAAGACTAGAACAAAATATTTTAGACATATGTGGCATCATTGACTGCAGGCAATGTAAGAAGTTTGAGATACGTGCCTTCAATACTTGCCCTCACTTGTGCATTTTTCCAATTACTACAGCTCGACATAAGCAGCTTCAAGACCGCAGGAAAGAGAGCTATGGCAGCTGGCTTGTATATGCATAAGTTTTTATTCTGTATTCTGCTGTAGATTGAGTTTCAATACTCAACGAGTAAAAATTTTGAGTCTCACTGGTCAGCAACCCTAAACTTTTACCTGATATCAGATGGTAGGTTTTTCTTGCGATACGACTCCTACCTGTATGCATTGTGAAAAACCACCATCTCAGGACGTTTCGCTGCGTGCTATCGTTTTCGATATGACACAATTTACGTGAATTGCTAATTAGAGCTTTCTTCCTGCACATTCTGAACCTGTTAAAAGTTGAGACTGGCAATTGTTATTTTGTGAGTCTTTTGTGTTGAGTAGTTGTTGATTTGATGAATCTGACGATGTTGCATTCGGTACAAATTGTGCCAGAAATGATTTTGTGGCAACGTCCTCGGATGTCTCTTTTCTCCACACGGACCAGGGCAGCAGCTCCCACATAGGGAAAGTAGACATATGTTGTCAGGTAACTAAATTTTGGTACCTACATATTAAGTTGTAAGCTGGTTTGAAAGATCTCTTTTTCTAGGAAAATGGCTTTACGAAATCTTGAGATACAGGCCCTAAGCTATCTATGTAAATGAAGAAATTTGGTGGTTGGCACATACGTGGTGCACTTAGATCTGGATCAAGCAAAACTGTTCAATGGTTGAATTGCACCTTTTTCACAGATTGACTCTAGTACACATAAAAGTCACCTGGCAAACTCGAAAAAAGGAAAAAAGTTAGATGATAGTACACTATTACACGAGAATCTTACTACTTTAAGATCTCACTCCTCACAATATCCTATACCGCATAACACCAAAAGCACAGCTACAGAATTACACTAGATTTTTATTGCATTATTTACACTACTGTAAATTTACCATAAAGCTACTACAGGTTTTTTTTTATACGCATCAGGTAATTTCAGCTCAGCCTGAAGTAAGCTTAAATTTTTCGTGGTTTCAGGGTCCACTAATGCTTACCATTGTGCTTAATTTCTTGGAGTTTTGAATCACGACAATATAGTTTCTCTAACACTGAAAGGTGATGTGAAACGAAAAGTTG
>JAOBRC010335238.1:0-13022 GCA_027575255.1 Scolionema suvaense
AGGCTATGATAAAATAAAAATTGTACCAAAAGATATGAAGAGAACTCTGCTTACACATTGCAACGTTTCATAGCGGAAGAATTAGCCATTCCAAAGTGGTCAAAATTTCTATGACTATGCAGCTTGGAAGCACCGTCCCAATTCATATCGGCAGTTATGGTGAAATACAATAACATAATTATGACGTCATAAATCATAAACGACTGAAATTCCGAGCTGCCACCCATTCATTTTGGATCGTAAACTGCATGAAAAAAGTATTTCTCCTTTCAAAACATTTTGTCCATCAAAATCCCACGGGAGTTCTGAAGCGACTGTACTAAAAAGTCTTTTTTCAATGGCCCCTAATAGATGAGCAAGATCGGTTTGCTTGCTATCGGTACCTGCAAAGAAGTGCCTGGAGTGGATCCAGAGTGTCCTGAAACTAGATTCTCCATTCCTCTGCCTATAGCTACTCGATCCTGTTGCTCTTAACCGTTTAGAGGAAAGAAGGAACCTCCTTTCCTGCACAGGATCAGGCTATAGGCCCCTGTGCAGGGAGTGGAAGCATCTGGTCCCAGGTTAGTCCAGAAAGACCGTTGTGATGGCCGTTAAAGAACATACCCTCCATTACATTAATTACTGGTCTTTTTTCTGAGGATGTCTATGTCCAGAGAAGGACTTCAAAAAATTCTATTTTAAGCTATCCGAACATTTTTTATCTTGCAATCGAAGATCATCGGCTCCAATTCAATTTTTTTCACTGGTAAAACGCTCTTTTCTGATTTTTCCTTTGTTCTTTATTGGGAGAAACAAGCACAAATCAGCACAATAACATGGAGTTCAGAAAATTGAAATTCCGCTGAAGGAATGGACTTGTTTTTAGCGAGATCTTTTTTAAATGTTACTCTATGAATGTCAAGCTTTACGAAAAAGCTGTGTTTAATGTGCGCACATGCCAGAACATTCTACTTAACGCCCTCAAAGACTGGAGGTAAGCATTTTTCGTGTCTTAATTTAAGTAATTGAAACCCAACTATTGTAAGTAGCACATAAAACTCAACTAAAAATCAAACTTTCCGATTCAACCGGCCAATAAAACAAAAAATGTGGCATTAACAAAAGTGTTTTTCTTCAGCGGAAATTGGTTCAAAGCCTATTTTGACATATTTACTTAATTTTTGGGCAAAATTAGACCTATGAAAAATAATTTTGTCATCCGTTTTTTTATCAAAGTTGTCTGCTTGTTCAGATTAACAAGAAAACCACAGAAAAATGACAAGCCGTATGTCAGCAACTGAGAAAAACGAAAGATATCTGCCTTGATTGTAGTCTCCCTTTGCGTAGAAAAACGCCCAGCAATTAACCTGCTTGAGGACAAAATTTTCGTCGGACAGAATTATTTGTAGGACAAAATTTTCGTCACCTCAGGAAAATTTCGTCACTTTTGTCCGACAAATGATTTTGTCCGACGAATAATTTATTCCAAGTTTAATTTTTCTTTTTTACGGATTTCTCTGAGCAAAATATATAGCTATGTCAATACACATAAAATATATAACACATCTATTTGGTTGGATTTGTGTGTTTTGATTCATTGTCAGATCTTCATCGGGGATTTCATTCAATTTTCATGTACCACTTGTCCTGGAAAACATAGGTGAGTGGGACTTAGAGCTTGTAAAAAATAAAAAATATCAGTTTTTCCCAGTTTTGTTAACTGCTTCATAGCAGGTCGTCTTACTTTTGGCTCTTTCAAGAGCTTGCCACCAATGTTTTCTGAGGGTTAGCAGTATCCTTAAAACAATTCATAAATTGCTGCCTGAATGTTTTTTGCGTGTTTAAAAAGTTTGCCGCGTTAACTTACTATTTCACTCATCTACGCATATCAGATTATCAACTTATCATGGCCTTACGCATAACGAACGGTCAAGTTTGAATGACCTTATGTCAGGCCAAAAATATATACACTGTTACACAGTAAGTCACTACGAGATGCTCTCCAGGCATGCAATGTTGGAAATTGCCCATTTTCGAGAGATTGTTTCTCTTGGAGAGATCTCTATTAGGTGCGTTTCAGGCACACAACAGCTGGCTGATGTTCTGACAAATTGAGGAAGTTTGTCAGATCCCCTACTGAGAGTATTTGGACTCTGTGAGTTGATGTAGGCTCTGTCAATCAAGTGAAGGGCAAGTGAGGGACAATTGTACAAAGTGTTTTTATACATAGTAACCTGTTAAATGTAAAAGAAAATCGAAGACAAAAAGAATGTTCAGTCGCGTTAAAGTAAGAATAAGAAGAGCTCTAATGTTGGGCTGGAAATAAAAAGATTAATCAATCGTATGCAAGCAAATATCAGAAGAGTTAATCCTTGTGCTTGATTTGCCCAAAAGAACAAAGAAGGCAAGTTCTACAATGACATTTGGTCTGTCTATGATGATTCAAAAGTGTGAGAGAAACATCACTGTTTTACTGAACAGGATGAAGTGGTTAACTTGAATGATTTGCTTATCTGATTTAGTGGACCACTGGCTCTTTGATGATTGAACAATACAGAGCAGTGGAGGTTGCTGTACTGATCTATTCTGAAGGTAAGACGATTGGTTTCACAATAGCAAGTTCCAGAGCACCAAAGTAGCACGATTTCATTACCTAAATGTGTTAGCAAGTGATGTCAGACAGCTGTATGTATATATAGCCATAATTGGCAAAATCTCAAAAAAGTGGGCGTGGTCACGAAAGGGGATCAACTTCCCCCTTCTTGTCCTCAAAGTCTTAAAAGTCCCATCTGTCAAACTGAGTCGTCAACCCGTACAAATAATTCTTAACATTTTAATTACTCTTCATCAGAAGAAAAAAAGCATAATTCTTCCTCGTCCTCATAATTGTGCATATCAAATTCTGTACATTTATATGATTTATATGTATCTGATGAGCTTTTACTAAGCCTATTTTTCATGTTGATACTGAAGCCTGTTGGCCCCCATCGTGTGGAGGAAATGCCCTCAGCTCTTAGGAGCCTATGCAAGGAAAGAAACCTCTGATATAAGGTTAATGTTGAACTGAGTTTTCCCTCTCCTTGGTGTGAAACCATGAAAATGCATGCATTTTGACGGAAACTGATCATCAACTGGCATCACATACAGATATAGCTATACATACCATTACATAGACAGCAATGATTCAAATAAGAGCCTGGGTGCTTATACATCTAATTTCTTTGCTGTTAAGGGGCACACTCATTCGAGGTGGGCACTTAGTCAAGATAGGTGCTTAGAAAATTTTTGTCACAAAGTGGGCTCTCCTGCACGTCAATTTTTCATACATGTATGTTTTCTTTTCACACATTGACACCTTTCATAGACGTTATGGAGAAAAAGTTTATACTGAGTGAAGCAGTTATCAATAACCAGAGAATTACGGTTTATGGTAATCCACGGAAACGGAAACGAAAACAGAAAATCTAAATTGTCAGCCGAAATTCTCAGGATAGTTATTTCCTCTAGCAGGAAGTAAACACGAACAAGTAAAATACAGATTTACAACCAACCAGCAGTATGACTACACTGGGCATTTCGTTTCAAACCTTTTCTGTTTTTCTTGCTCTCGTTATTCCTGGGCGACCTGCTATGAGAAGACGGGGTTAGAGTTTATGGTAGAGAAATCGAATGTTATTTATCACGTCAGTCACCCAAGAGCGCTCCTGTTTCTAGAATCGGGTTATCAGGGTGTAAGCAACCTGTAGCACCAAGTTTGCTCCCGAATTGTCTTAAAGATTTGGTAAATACGGCTGCAGCGCTCAATGCTCATTGTGCTCACACTTCTTACTAACTTTTGGTTAGAAAATCATTGCATCGATGAAACAAGATAAAGGTAAATCTCTCTGCTCGGTCATAGCTACTTTCTGCAATATTCCCCGTCAGGAAATGTCTGATTATGTGTGACTTTACTGAGCCACAAATTTGCCGACGGTTCTCGCGCAGTATCTCAAGGCAATATTATTTACAAGTATACGGAATTGATCAAAGCAAAAAATTAAAAAAAAGGAGGAACACAGTCACAAGAGCTTCAGAGAATATGTGTTAAAATTAGGCAACAATATTGATTTTAATGCAGTTTATGGCGATAGAAAAGTTTATATTAAAGTTTCATGTGCATTGCCCTTTTGTTCAGAAAGCGTGAATAAATGAACTGGCCATGTGATCAGTTTCCGTTTTCGTTTCTGTTTCCGTGGATTACCATAAGCCAGAATTATGTGTCTTAAAAAAACATATGAAAGAAAATAAGCTACAAAGATTCAACATCAAGATCCTTATCACTTTTCCGATCTTTGGTCAGCTAGCAACTGAAAGGACAAACTTCTGGCACTTCAATGTTACCAGGAACAAATGGGCCTTATCACCTACACCTACGGCACTGAACATTTTCCTTCAAATGTTCTGAGACACATAGTTTTTCCTGAAAGTTAAATACTGTAAGTATAACATTGGGGGCAGTTATTCGATGTGGGCACTTATAGAATTGTTTTCTTAGAGAGACAGGCCCTTATAGGAGTCGGACTCTTATTCCAACCATTACCGTATACATCAGAAGCATACCTTTAGCTATAACCTGATAGATTATGATTCGTTGTATAGGCTAAGGCATGCATTTATCTGCATGATGCAAGTAGCTAGTTATTCTCTAACATTTTATCATGCTGCACTCATTTCTGATTTGTCCTAATTGAGTTGTGAAAATGAACTCTGTTATTTCTATTCTTACGAAATATATAGAGAAAATGTAACATATATGAACTTAGAACATACAGGTGATGATGCCAACTGTGTGGTAATATTTATGAGCCAGCAATGAGTAACATATACATACAGGAGCCTCCCACACATGGGAAGGTAAGTAATTATACATTGCTTCAAATTATACAGTTGATTAAGACATGCATAATCTGTTTGCTAGTAGTGTGCAGGGTTTTGGTGTGGTTCTTTGATTATTCCAGTGATTCTTTTGTTTAGGTCCTATCCTCTTCAGTCATTTTATTTATTTTCGGGGGAGGGGATAGTCTTACACTGTTGTATCATGTTTCCTTTTATTTTTGTCTGGTCTGTCCAGGCTATGCAACTTTTCTTTTGTTGGTGTGACATTGGGATTTTGTAGTGCTGAATGTTTTCTATTGCTGTGGTTGTATACTGAAAGGTTTATATATACATGATATATATCTATTATAGGTGCTTTTACATACATCTTTGGGAGAAATCGATATTGAACTGTGGTCAAAAGAAGCTCCAAAAGCATGCAGAAATTTTGTTCAGTTATGCATGGAAGGATATTATGATAATACTATATTCCACAGAGTTGTAAAAGGTAATGGTAGCATAGCCAAGCGTGACATATTTTGCTTGAAGGAACTGATTCTCAGAATATTCACCAAACTTCACAGTCGTAGATTCAATAGAAATACTGCAATTAGAAAGTAAAGTTTTCGCTTGTTGAGCACAGAAATTCATTCTCGACGCTTAAGTCGTACATGCCTGCCTCATGCTCGGGGGAACGATCAGAATGCAGCTGCTAATCCCCTTGTCTTTCAAACATGTCCATGCATTTGATGAGATGAGATTTGGCTCATTTAATATGCAGGAGTGTGACCGAGTATTTTGAAGTGCCAGGAAAAGTATACTTTGCTATAAATTTGGCAATATGACTATGAAATCCCTTTGAAAGAAGACCGAACTAATTGAATTTGCTGGAAAAAAATTGAGCTACTTTTCTTTGAACTTTTACTATGTTTTGGCAACCGCATGCTTTACTGGGACTCCCGCTAAGTGGGACCAAATTTTCATTCCCCCTGGGGGTCCCAGTTATCGCGAGTGTACTGTATTAAAATAACCAACAAATGAGATTGCAGCAATTTAGCTGTTTAGGGTGAAATGATCACATAGAAGATCTGTCCTGGTCTTCATGCTCAGATAGCGATTTCTACATATTAGGGATAGCAATACTTTTCATCAGCGATGATGACGTGGCACACGGTACATGAGAGAAAGTAAGAAATAAGTGTTCAAGAGAAATGGGAATGATGGGAATTTGCATGTTATGAAATAGCATTCCTTTCATGTGTGCCCTTAGTTCCTTCATATAGGGTTTACATGATAGAAATTAGGCTGATAGTGGTGACTTTGTTGTTCAGACTCACTTTCATTGCTTGGATTATCCAGGGCTACGTTGGTGCAGGTAGCTCTGGGGAACATTAACTTTTGCTTTACTGGGTGCAGTTTTTTGCTTGGTAGCTTTGGCTGGCTGTGATTTCTTTTCTATTTCTATTTCTTCCAAATATTTCTCGTTTGAAATGACTTTAGCTTTTAAGTCTATTTTTCTCCTCTTTGCATGGACTTTTTCGACCAGGCTCTTCATCCTGTCTAGTATCGCCTCTTCAAAACTCTTACCAGCCACAATAAAGGAATCGGGAGTTGAGGTTACTGCTAACAGAACAATGCTCCATGTGGCTAACCATTGCTTTCCTTGTGGAGGCTGCGTGGTCGGCATTGGGCCAAGTTGAAGGCAGGTGTTGCAATTACAAGGCATTATTGGTACGGAGGACGAGTTTCCATGTGGTGAAATGCCTGATGTACTAACAAAGGCAAGCGGTGAGGATGTTTTCCCAACTGCTTCTGGTGGATCAATGTTTATGTCTATAGCGTCGTCTGATACCGGTGTAACGATATCTTCATGAATAGATGGTACACCTTTCGTTGGCGTATTTCTTTGCATTGCCATTGACTCCATCATATTTTCAGGTTTACCCATGGAACACCAAAGGTGGTAACGCTTAAGAAGTCGCTTGTTGAAACGTTCAATAGGGTATTTTTCTTTGTCAAAGGGATATATGCCGGTGCTTTTAAACCCTGCTGTAACGTTTTCGGAGGACATACCTACTGGCCACACCTCACAAAGCTTGTTGACAAAAATTGACTTTCGGATAGCTTCCTTTGGACCCGATTGGTTCACCCAAAAGTTCTGCATCTTCTCCCATTGTCGTTTTAGTGGTCCAAAACAGGCAATGTCTAACGGCTGCATGACGTCAGTGACATGGGGAGGGAATTTCAGGAGCCTTATATCTTCAGCCATTGCTTTTTCAATAACTCTTATTGAAACGTGAGTTAGATGTCCATGCAAATTTAATAGTAATGGGCGCTCAATAAAACTTCTCAAACCAGTCTTCGAACACATCTGTTGTCACCGACCGAGACTCTGAGCAACCGTAGAATGTACCGGCCAGGGCTCGATCACCTTGCCAAGTACTTTGGAAGTTCTTACCGCAAAAATGATTAAGAGAGGAAGAGCTCTGCCTAATGCATTGATTACCACAAGCACTGTAGTTTTCTCCCTTCCTGCCCCAGCAGTGATTTTGTATGCAGGTTGACCTTTTTTGGTTACAACTTTGCAACGTTTAGGGTCCGATGGAAACCCAGTTTCGTCGCAGTTCCATATCTGGAACGGTCCAAATTTTTCTCCTTCAAGACCTTTTCAAGCAGATCATAGAAGTCATAAATAACAAATGGGTTAGCAGTAGCAGACTTTCAAGCAGAACTGACAATATTTGCACGCTTCATACTAAGTCTGTTTCTATCGATGAATGATCGAAGCCAGTCTTTGCCAGGTCGATCATTTTTGAAAGGTGGTGATATAAACGTAGTCTTGTCCAAGGTCCTTTACTTCACTTCGAGTTGGGCTAAAACCAACTTTACATAGGACACCAATACAACTTGCCAATAGTTTTTCTGTTTCTTTATTCAGAGCTGCATGTCTTCCTGACTTGCATACTTGCTGCCCTTGTTCCAACATCCTCAATCTCTTGCAAAGAATCCCCTCTGACATACCGTGCTTTGCAACAGATGAACGGATGGACTGACCAGCAGAAACCTCTAATAATGCATCTTTTAGATCTTTTTCCGTCCATCTCTTTTTTGATGGTACTGATTTTGTACTTGTCTTCCGTGGCATTTCAACTAATAAAAACAATAACGATGTGCAGAAAACTATACACAATCATAAAGCATTTAATTTACTCTCTTAGGTGTAAAAATTTAACACAATTGAAGTAGGCATGTTGATATGAAACTGAAAATACTTGGCAAATTAACTGAACCATACATAGCTAACTAATGGGAATCAAAACAGCAGAAAGAAAAAACAAAGCAAACGAAAAGTGGAAAGCAAAATCAAAGTCAACAAAGACACGTACACACAGAAGGAATAACGGCATGAATATAAGAAGCAGCAGGAAAATTTATAAAAAAGGAAAGTATAAACTCGGGAAAATATTGATAATAACACAACAAAAGCCAATTTAATATTTTTGTATATACATTACAAATTGTTGGCATTTTTACATGGTTATCGTAAATATGGAATAGTAGTTTACCCTCTCAGTTTGATGAAATATATTCCTTATTAGTATATGAATTAGACACAAATTTTTCTCATACCTAGAAGTTCTAGCTTGCTTGCTTTCTCACACGTCTTGCTAGCAGAACATTCAATGCCAAAGAAAGTTATCCCGCGCAAACAAAGCTTGTATACTAGCGATTCATTACCAATCAACAATAAATCGAATGTATTTTGAATGCCAGCAGATGCCTTTTAAACTAAAATGCTGTGTACTCGACCAACATGGCCACAGTGGGGTGCGTAATCAATCCCCGCCATGTGCAGATAGACGCTGCCAACAATTACGCATTGAATTTCATCATCTGGCGGATGCGCTCGACCAAAGCTAGCCTAATCGTAAGATGAAACACCCATATAGTATATGAAATACGCCAAGCACATTCCGCTGGTCCACAGCCGCTTGCTGTTGCTCGCAAGTTTTGAAATGATGTTGGAAAGACAATATGGACAAATTTTTGGAAGTATGACCGATTGATTTTTAACATAGTAAATTCTGTTCAACTTTATTTTCATGCTACTTTGAGTGTATTTTTATATGCAAGCAACTAAATTATCATTGAGATTTCCATTCATGGGTATATTGCCTGCGTAACCTTTAGCCTCCGATGCATGATGCTTATTCATTCCCTGCCTTGACTATACTCGATCTTTCAAATTTTATTGCTTCAACTCGCAGAAAAGTGCATATCTATGAACTGTGTATTTCTGATGAGGTCATGTGATGACCCGTAGCTGATATTGTTGTAGTAGTAAAATTCTTCTGCACATGCATTATGCTACAAGCATGCTTTTTGTTAAGATCCATTCATTGCTTTTTGTAATTTATGGCATAAAACTTTAGGGCAATAGTTGCGTTATGGACCATGTGTCATTCTTGAGAAAACTCATGTATGGCTTGCAAAAATGGCATCCAAAAATTGTGATTTCAGGTTATTTGGAAAAATAAAAAATCTTCTCTGAAAATTTTCTATCTTTATCAATCTTGCAGCCTTCAGTGATGCTTGTAATTTCAGCTTGCTTGTAATTTGTAATTTGTCGCCTCTTATTGTAGGTTTTATCGCTCAAGGTGGTGATCCCACTGGCACAGGAACAGGTAGCAGATTTTCAATTCTGTTAAAATACTTATTTGGTGCATGATGCTGAGATGTCCATTTGTTGCTGTGTGACTTTCTTACCAATGTTTTTAAGTCCGGTTCACTTGGACAAAATATTTGTTGTAAAAGCAACCGGGTAAAACAATCTTTGAGGTTCTACATTAAAGATAATCCATGTGAATATGTATTGTCTTCAGACCCTCCCCAACTCTTGCGTATGTAGGCCTATGCAGGCCTTACGATATGTTGCACAACATATTGCAAGGAGCAAAGATTTTTGTTCCTATTCGGATGTCTTAGCAAATGATAATATCACCTGCTATTGATGAATCATCTCGAAGTGGCTAGGGACAAGTCAATAGGACAGTGTTAGTTGTTTGTGAAGGTTATTTTCAGTGCCATTCATGTAAAAATGAGCATCTGTGAAAACCACACCAAAAATTGAATGACTTGATGACAGCCTAAGAAGGAAATGTATTCCATTGGAACCAGACTTAATCAATATGTGAGATATATCAGGAAAAGTTTTTGCCGATTTATCATTGTTCTCTTGTTGATCCTGTAGTTTTCCAAGTGCGCAGGTCACCTCTCTAACTGGGCTTGTTTCCTCAGGACACTAATGTTGTAATATATATATAGGTAAGAATGATAAGGAGCTATTAACAGAGGACATCATAGATTTTGACTAATGATTTGGTCACGAGAAGATGGATGGGAAGATAAAAATCTGTTATCGAATTGTGAGCTGAGTTAGCCAAGACTGCGCTACGAAAGCAATATGTCGGTCTAAAATGAATTTTGGCATGATAATGGAGCCTTCAAAAACATAACTGTAGCTTTAATTATTTGATGGAAAAAGCTGTGGCAGACCTAGAGATATTCACTTTTGAAGTTATAGAGAGTTTTGGCTCGCTACTATATTGCTTCTGAACAGTAATTGTGCATGATGCATGGTCAGACCAAGTGGAATTACCACTCTTACTTGTTAAATCGCTACTCATTGAACAGATGTGTAAATTCAAATTTTGCATGATCTAAAGGATCAGGAGAGGTGCTATATGTTGCTCAGAGCGTTTAAAGAGTCCATCAAATGTTCAGTTACTATGGAACACCATAGGCCTTAGAAACATTCTTTTATGAGGTCACTGATGAGCAGTGAAAAATATCAAATCTTGAAGTAACATTGCAGAAGAACCAGTGTGGCTTTTTCACTCAAATAAAAAAACTGTGGTCATGTTGCAAGATCTTCCATGTGTGGAATGTGGTTTTGGAGCAATGAAATATTGCTTTAAATATGTAGGCCAAGCAATTTGAATGAATCCTGTGACACAGGGGAGTGCAATTTGCTGAAGTGAGCGGACTCAGGGGGAGAATGACTTGCATATATTCTTTATTTTTGTGTTTAACCCTGCAGTCAATATATCTGGTTGATAATACTGTATGAATTTATTTTTTGATGTTGCTTTTTCTGTTGTTTTTTGTGTGCTTCCTTATTTACATCTACTTACATGTGTTAGTGAGTGAGCTGTGGCTTCACCTGTGTGAGGTTGAGTGTAAGGATCATAAAACTAGGTGAAAGCCACTGCTAAAGTCACACGTTCTGGTGCACGGGTGAAACTTTAGCCATTACATAGTCATTTTGTGTAAAACTGTGTATTGCTGACCATTGTGTGTTAATTTGTGTTGATATGTGTATTACTTATGCATTGTTAACCACTGAATGGAATACATTTGTTGACAACATTCACCTCAATTTTCAGTGTCTTGTGCGTAATCTTTTGTCGGATCATTTCGGGTCTGCTTTCTATGTTTATGTCCAGCTTTTTTTGTGCTGTGATACGCTCGATTTTGTTGCATCTGGTGTTTATGAATTGGACCCCTTATGTATCTTCATGTTGGAGATTGTTTACATTAGGTCTTTTGCACCCCGGTCGGTAGACTAGAAGTTTTTCCTCATCAATAAAGCATAGGGCTTTGCCTATAAATTCCTACAGGGGACCATGCCTCGCACATATTCACAACAATAGCTTGCATGAAATGCTGCCATCTATGTCTCAACATCGAGCTGCTTGGATAAGAGAACAATAGATTGTGCATCCAAGCGCAACGCTATCTGTGCGAGACATGGAACTAGGTCGCACACTGTACGATATGTGTTATCGGTCTGATTCGTTATTGTCCTTATAAATCTCGTACACTCTTAAAATCATCATAGTCTTCAACTATCACTACTCATTCAGATTTTCCTTTTTTCTATTGTGCCTAGAGCTATTCACCACAACTAGGGCATGTAAACGGGGATAACATTAGTATGTACATGATTTCTTAATCCCCTGTGACCAAAACATTTATATTGCTTATACTATTCATGCACTGCGACCCCATTGAAGATTCACCTTCAGTACAGTCAGAGGAGATGAGAATAATGCATGGAATCTCTAAATACTATACCCACAAAATTACTAGGTCCATGGTGTCTATACAAATCGCCAGCCAGAATTCTCGCTGACTGTATTTGAGAGTTGTATGGTGCTTATATATCAGGAACACACAGGCTTGCTACTGTACAGTCCCATCCTCAGTTTGTCAGTCTGTTTAACTGACCCATGTGTCGTGCTCTTGTTACAAATTGGACTACACTAGTCTACCCGGTAGGTTTCTTACGAAGTGGAGAATGACAGGTTCGCGGCTTCTCTCAGGAGTGTTTGCTTCTCATTACATTTTCTGCCTTTGGTCATGTTTTATAGTTCAGCAATGTTTTGTGTGAATTATTTTCAACCATGACCTGGTGTTGAATACTGTAATAAATATTTTTTGCATGTTCCTTTCAGGTGGCGCTTCAGTCTATGGAAAGCCTTTCCGAGTAAGTACATATTTCTGATACTGCAGCTTTCTGAGTTTGTATTTCTGATACTAAGTATTTCTGATACTTTAGCTTTCTAAGTATGTATTTCTGATACTGCAGATGTAAGGTGTATATGCTTGTGAAAGGGTTTTCCAATTGAATGGCTTGTATTATCAGAATCAGTCACTCTTAATTCCAAAAATTGCGAAGCTTATTTATAAGTTTTATGCCTGCTGTAGGTTGAAAGTTTTGAGCATTTTTTGTTCTATAGTTCAATCTACTAATTTGGTGTATTCTTTGAATCTCCCATTTGGAACTTAGTCTCACCTGTTTGTACTGATGGTTTCTCTGTGCAATCAATGTCCAAGACCTGCGTTAGCATTGATCCATTAGCCTTATACGTCCTGTGGTGCATTTTCAACAACCTGCATCTAAATCTGAGGAATCTAGGAAATCTGAAGGCAAGAGATACGGATACCAGTGCAAGAACTGCATCCTTCTTTCTCTGCTATACCTACATGCAACAACGAAAATCATCATACTTTCACCCTCTGTGTGCTGTTCATCTGAAGAGCTGCAGGCCATCTGGGTAGGGCTGAGTGTTGGGCGCCCGTAAAACATGTTTAAAGCCCCTGTCAGAGTCACAAGGTCTGACGCC
>JAOBRC010335349.1:0-20481 GCA_027575255.1 Scolionema suvaense
CCACACACACACTTTTCGGACCTTTACCCTGCCCTGGACTTTGAATTACACGCTTTTTTTTTACAAGAAGGTACCTTTTTAAACAAAGGCAGCAATGTTCTTAACTGCGGTCAGAATTAAGCCTCAAAATGTTCTCAAACTTGTTCCTATGTAAATTGTGCAGAAAGTCTCTACTGTTACCAAATATCGTGGTTTTAGCAATCAATTGACAAAACTTAGCCTGGACCGACAAAACGTTATACTTGACTACTAAACAGTGGGTCTCTTGCAGAGAAATCTATAGAAATCTATAGAAAATCCTACTTTTGCAGAACAATAGTTTCTGATAGAAGCCTTATAGTGTTCTTAGCATGTTCCTAACTTTTGGCTCTTCAAAGCCTTTCGTTCCCATAAACTTTGTTCTATAATAAAAAACAACGTATACGCTGTAAGTTTCATAAGTCAGCGCAGTTCTTCTTTGATAGTTTACAAAGATCAGGATAGTACTTTCTTTGTAACTTTTCTTACGAACTATTGCGCAACATGCTAGATTTTTTGTCACTGAGATAAGGGTAGAGATCTGACAGTCTTTTTGTATTTGAAGCCAACACTTGTCTTCGCTGATAATAATTACCAATTTTATACTTTTAGAAATCCGACAGAAAAGAAGAAAAGAAACGAAAAATAAAAAAAAAATGTGTAAATGGTTTCCTTTGTAGCCAAATCGAATCAGAATAGGAAAATGTGTCAGTTTGATTGCAACAGCATACGTCAGGGGTGGATAGCGAAAACTGAGGAAGGGTACCGCAATTTCACATATATTTTTCCAAGAGGTAACTTGTTGTAAAAGTCAAAGGGAACCACTGCAGGTAGCAAGCTGGGAAACAGAGGGTTGTGGGGGGCGTTGTGAGCCCACTGCTGGGTCCAGGGCAGAGCCTTGGAAGCATCTGCTTTTCTGGTACATTTAAGACAAAGAAATAGCTCAAATTGAAACATTATTCGACGTAAACCTTTTTCACGAAAAACGTACATTTCAATGAGTTTGCTGCTGCAGCCTTTCTGTATATTATTATGCGTTTAGTGGATCGAGAGATGCAGCTTTGCCAACTTTGGCAGCAATCCAGGTTTTTAAACACTTTTTAAAACACCCCTGTGAATGCTTAAACCGCATCAAAATTGGTGGAAATTACACCTTCCCAGAGTGCATACTTAAAAAGACATGTCTAAGTGCAAGGATGAGATTCCGCTAGGAGGTTACCAACTAGGTATAGCTGACACTATGTGCCTTGCTGGTACATGAATGACTTTTTTCACATTGTGAAATACATCCGATTTTCCAGAGTGTGGAATGTTAGCACTGTAACAAGGTGTTTACTTTGTTGCAATATTTGCCACTTTGCTGAGAAAGGCTGAATAAAATCTAACCTTTTCACACAAACTCATCACTCAGTATCTACAAATAGCACTGTCATGGCATTGTTTCCGAATAATGAGTTGTGCGTGCTTCTCCTGTTCAGCGGGGATATGCATGCTGCCCTGAACAGCAGATTTACAACAATGCTCTTACAGTGGGTTACACGAATTTTATCTGCAAAATAATCGTCAAAAGAATCTAATATAAAACAAGAGTTTTCCCAGATATGACACGTGGTCCACAGCATAGCCACTACTGCCCTGTAGTTTCACACCAAAAACCGCAAAAAAAGTAATGAACAGATTTTGAAATATTCTTAAAAAACCCTAAAAATGGCCATTTTGGGGGCATAAATTGCCACCTGCTAGCTGAGCAAAATTTGTTCAAAATTCCGGCTCCATCAATTTTCGTCAATTATGGATTGTCACCTTCACACCAAATTTCAAAAAAATTCATTGAGCAGTTATCAAGGAAAATGCGTTGGTGACGGAGGGACAGACGGAAGGATGGACAGACCTCATTTTAAAGGACTCTTCAGCTAAAGCGGGAGTCCAAAAACCCCTAAACTAAGTTCTAATTCTGTCGCACATTTACTACTACTTATTTGGGAAACAGTTGAGATTTGGAGAGTGGCTCTACTTCTGTAATGGTACTTCATGTTTACACAGTTTTAGTTTCGCTGTCTAGCCCTCCTGGCTAAAATGCATAAGAAAAAACATGGACTGACTTGATTGAGGAAGTTCTCTTTAATTGCAATACTGATTGGACATACACGAACTCAAAATCCAGTATTCCAACATATACAGCTCATATTGAGCATTATATACGCACGCATGATAGACCATATGCCTCGTTCACGATCAGCCAAAATCTAATCAACACCATTTAAGAAGGTCACAAAGGATTTTTCGGAAGGGCCTCTACGCGAGAATTTCGAAAAAAAGTGGTTCGAACCTATATAAAGCTAACAAACACAAGTTACAGGCCAACATGTACACCATCTTAAATTTTTAGAAATTGTGAAAATCACAACTAAAAGTGCATTTATAATCGGAAAACTTGCTCAGACCTAGACCAAAAGGGGGGGGGGGGGGGGGGGGGGGGGGGTGGTGATTCTTGGCAGTTTTGGTGGGTAAAATGTGAGTGGTAAGTTTGAACCAGATTCAAGCAAAATAAGGAAAAATATTGGACCAAAAAGGTCCAAAAATTTGTAAAAGGGTCATTAGATTCCAGACCTCAATTTTGATCTAAGCCAGCTAAAGAGTTGCAGTTTACTTTGATTTTACAATTTATAAATCTTTAGCATACCACATATCTTCTGCGCACTTGAGTAGAACAGAAGTTATTAAATTAAGTTATCAGTTTTTAAATAAGAAGTGCAATTTTTAAAATTTCAGCCCCCTCCTAATTCCTTAAATTCTCAGCTTTTCCTCAATCTAAACCCCTTCACTCAACCAATTTTAACAAATGACCCCATTCTGAGCCTGCATACTCCAGGAGACTACCTAAAGCAAAAAATCAAGTTTCATTGTCTCTTTTCAACACGTACCTCTATACAGGCCACTTTTCGACTTTGACTGATCATGAAAAAGGACAAAATTGGCCATCTGCACCAACTCACAGTTTGAAAACCAAGCTTACCCTGGCAGAAAGCAGTATAATGGACTGTAGTGCAAGTCTCTCTGAAGCTCTTCATATATAACAATCATGATTTCTAAGATTCCTTTATAGGATTTGCAGAGTCTGGATAGAGCATGGTTTTGGCTTGGCGAAAGAGAGCAAAAATTTGTGCAACTGTACAGGGCTATAAAATCTGAAACACTTAACAGTTTTGACTACCTTAAGGGGATAAATTATTGAATGGACTTATTTTTGCGAGTCCAATTTTTGGGGCATTTTGCGTGGATTTATTTTTGCGAATCAAAGATTTTTAGAGAAATTGCGTGGAAGTAATTCAGCGAATGAGCATCAACGTAAGATATTGAGGAGGTTATTGACATGCACATATAGAGAAAGAATGAGTCCGAGCAAATTGTTATCAATTAACGATCGAAAAACGAGTTGTATTTATGCTGTTGGTCAACTTATGATATCATTTTGATAAATTTTGCGCGGATTTAATTTTGCGAATTTAGCCAAAATTCGCAAAACTCGCAAAAAAAAGAAATCCACTTAAGGTATACCTTTTACACCTTTTATTCCCCCTCGGCAAATCACCGCCCCCGTTACTTTGGTACATATTTTAGGTCGGGGTGAGAGAATGCACTTTTTTGTAATACCCCAAAATAGTGAAAAATCGTACCTACGAACTCTACTCCCAAACGTTTCATGACTGAAATCCAGTTTGGGTGATACAAATGATATGAAAGTTTGTCATCTGTATCTAGTTGATAAAAGTAGAGAGATATCCAGCATTCTTCAAGTCTTGCCAAAATGGAACACTGAATGTATCACCCAGCACTGTCAAACGCGACACCCTTCACCACAATGCAATATCAAACAACATCCCTATTTGAAACAATAACTCTCAGGAGCTCACATTTACAGGAACGTTTCGCAACAAGTAGACAAATTGACCACTCTGCATATGTATTCTAGATTTCCTGAACAAAAAAAGAATGTCATTGACCACCCTCCATGGCTGCAAAGTACTTGTTGTACTACATGTTGTTGTCTCGATGTTTTCCTTGATAAACCTTTATCCAGCATTTTATAACACTCAAAATTAATTCGGAATCATGAGGTTCATACTCATGCAAGAATGAAAACATAAAACAGGTTACTAAAAGAATTGGTCTCTGAGAAATCCTGATCTGAAATCCTGATCTGAAATGCATTGCTTTCACAAATGATCGCCTTCCGGCAAGGAAACAGCTGCAGTACAATGTCTGCAACAAATCTCTTGTGACTTTCAGGGCGGATGTAGAACAGTAAAACAAATAAATAAAAACAAGAACAAACACAGGAGGAAGCCTATGTAAGCTTACAAGCTCAATTTGTTCATGACTTACTGCTCTCTGACAGTGCAAATAAGAGCCCAGAAATCAACACTTTGTCATAAAATAGCACGTTTCACTCCACCTCCAGAGATCAAATTGGCAACAAAGGTACATGAGCAATTATATAGAGTCCATATCATAACTACCATTGCACCCAATATTACAAAATAATAAGGATAGGGTCCTAAAATATTTTCTAAAATTCTAAATATAACTATTTGCGGATAAAAATGGCCACCTACAAGCTGAACGAAATATTTTTTCAAAAAATCGGTTTCATCATTTGGCTTCGATTCTGGCCTTTTTTGGATCGAATTTGAGAAAAATCGACAGAGCAGCTGTGTATCCTAGAATAATGCCTTATGGACAACGTAGGAATGCAAAAAATTTAACAAACAAATAAAAATCCAGTTTGTAGCTAGAGATATACAAACAATGCACCCTTTTACAGAATACTGTTGGATTCTCTGTTGTACTCACCTGGTTTTCTTCATGTTGAACAACAAAATATCCAATACTGATAATGAGTTCATGTAGCAGATCATCATTACATTCTGTGGTGGAGTACCTGTGCATAAATGAATATACTATGGTGTTCCAGAATTGCCTGAATTTAGTTCAGTGTGTTCTTATAGGAATACCATATGCACCCATCTAGTCGTAAGACAAAAAAAAAGACTATCTAATGAAGAAAATACCGCATATTTGAAGTAACTGATTCGGATACACATATGGTATGAGGTATTAGAATATTGCAGCATTCAGAGGTTGCAAAATAAAAAACTGCTGTATTAATTTTTTGGGGGAGGCTTTGCGATGGAATGCCACAGTATTAGATCTGCAAACAGATCAATGAGCAATCAGGTGAAAAATGCATTTAGAAATGCAGAAAAATATGGCGTTTCCCGGTCCACACAAGCAAAGGACTAAAATGATATCGTCCAGCCGCTGAGGAAATTAAGACTCCACTGTTTGATTATTCGATTTCACAGATCGAACTTCTAGGACGAGGGAAATGCCCCCTACCCATCCCCCACCTTTTGCTCCCTCTTGTAAGATTCGCCAATCATGCCAACTTGCAGCTGTCTGATGTGCCTTGTGAACATGTTTAAGCAATGAAATTGTGATTGTATGATACTCTGTAAGTTGTTTACAGCCGTGAAATCGGGTGATCGTGTTGACGTTGTCGCAATTTCAGAGTTTGATCAAAATTTGCAAATACATCCCTTCGAAAATAGGCTCAAAAATGATGGAATTAAAAATTTTGGGTCCTGATATATGGCTGTGCTTTTGAAACCTGGTTCTGCATCCAGAACGCCAAGCAGAAGAGATGGAGTGCTCAACATAATTCTTCCCATGAACAAGCATGGACCAGATCTACAGGGAAAGAAAAGAGCTGAGATTTGGCAATAATTGAAATTGTTCTGACTCTTCTCTCGTATATAATTACAAGCAAGATCAATTCTGTGTTTTCCTATTTCCGAGAAATACAGGCTTTTACCTTGAAAATTGCAAAATTCTGCTAGCCTTGATAAGAAAGGAAAGAACTAAGGAATGGATTTAAGTGCATCGAGCAGGTAGTGAGTTTTCTTCCCACTGTATAACCTCACTTGACAATATTAGACCAACTTCACAAGGTAGAATAATAGCATCCCGGTAAATACTACTTTCTAAAAAGTTGCCATACATTAAAGACTAGAGGGTATGACTTGAAAGCATAACACAACAGAATCCAGAAAATGGTTTTGCTCACCTGAGTAAATAATTAGCGACAGATCGAAACTGTAAACAGATGCCTTCACATGATAAAGTATTCTAAAATACAAGTGGAAACAGAACACCGATTAACACAGGCAACAGACAAACTCTAATAAAAAACAAGTCACATAATTAGTGGACTCCCGAAAACTTAATTGAGAATCTCCGCGTCAGATCAAAGAAAAGAATAACACAGATTTGCACCACATAAAAAACATAAAGAAGTGTTCTTAAAACATTATGAAAAAACCCTGAAACAGTAATTATTGACATAAATTGTCACCCCATGCTGAAGAACAACATACTCCCTAGATATAAAGCATGGCTCATAACATATGCTTTGTTGCCCCTACGATCCACACGAAAAATGAAAACATAGCCATTGTTAACACATTTCGAAAAAAATTGAAAATAGCCATTTTCTGGTGTAAATTATCACCCGCAAGCTTAATGAGATTTTCCTCAGGCACGGCACATGGTTCATAACGTACGCAGAGAGGCCCCTATGAATCACAACAAAAATGGACGTAAATTGCCACCCGCAAGCCCAAACCAGATTGTCAGGAGACACGGCATACAGTTCAAAACATGCATAGAGCTGCCTTTAATATTGAAACCAAAACTGACAAGAATCGGATGAACAGTGTTTGACATCTTCGGATAAAAACCTATGAAAAACACCATTTTTGGGCGTAAATTGCCAACTGCGAGCCAAATGAGATTGTCCAGAGACATAGCAAATGATTTACAACATGCATGCAGTTGCATCAAATATTCACACCAAAAATAACAATGAACAGATTAACTGTTCGTAACATATGCGGAAAAACCTCTGAAAATCACCATTTTTGGATGTAAACTGCCACCTGCAAGCCAAACAAGATTTTCAGGAGACATGACATATGGTTCAAAACATGCGCAGAGTTGCTCCTAATACTCACACCAAAAATGACAAGACTCGGATGAACAGCTTTTGACTTATTTGGAAAAACTCATCAAAAACGCCTTTGTTGGACATATATAAATTGCCACCTGCAAGCCAAACGAGAGTTTTCTCAGATATGACACGTGGTCCACAACATAAATACTATTGCCCTGTAGGTTCACACCAAAAACTACAAAAACGTAAAGAACAGATTTTGAAGTATTCTTAAAAAAGCTTACAGATGGCCATTTTTGGGCATAAATTGCCACCTGTAAGCTGAACAAAAATTTTCAAAATTCTGCCTCCATCATCACTTTGCCTCAATTACAGATTGTCACCACCACACCATATTTCAGAAAAATTCATTGAGCACTTATCCAGCAAAAAATGCATTGGTGATCGATGGACAGATAGACGGACAGACAGACACATGGAAGGATGGACACACCTCATTTTATAGGACTCTTCCGCTAAAGCGGGAGTCCAAAAACCAGAGAGTACTGAAGAGAAAATAATATATTCCACTGCAGTGCCAGTCTTTAAATTTCTTCCCCGAATGTGCAAGTCCCAAAGAACAGAGCCAGCAAGCAGGGTGATAACCTAGCATGTGAAATTTAGTCTATTTCCAAAATTCCCAGAAACTGCAGAGAACAACTCCACAGCAGTTAACTGCCAAGTTTACAATTAACGAGAGGGAACCTTGATTATATTCTGGCAAGTCTCCTACTCCTCTTTGTGACACCACGTCTCCCCTGCTGTATTGCCAAGTTAAACATAATTCTTTTTGAGAAATGAGCCTGACTACGGAAATTTGGTGGAATCATTTTAGCAGATATGGTTTGGTAAACAAAACTTATCATGGGTGGAAAGACAGATAAGAGGACTAGTCTCTGGTGAAACTGTACACAGAAGAAGACCAGAATGCTTTTAGTTGGGGAATTTGTCAGTTCAAAAGAATCGTTAATCTTCGCAAACTTGCTTTGAACAGTACACAGACAAGACTATCATCTTTGATAGAAATTTATTTTCAGGGTTTGAAAAGAACAGTCAAATTTGGTGGAATGAAACTTAGGCAGATTGTTTCTATACCAAAAAAATGAGGTTTTAACAGCAAAACCAGATGTTTTCAGCATTGTGTGGTTAACCAAATGTACATTTTGCAGAAACTAACACCATCCAACTCAGAGAAACGCGAATAAACATGGAGGTAGTTCGGCCAATCACAGCATACCTGAAATTCTTGCAGACTCAGCAAAGCTAGAGAATTCAGAGTTCGGAGAACCGATATGAGAATTGAAATTGTTGATTCAGATAATGGAAGTGGGCTCGGAGATATCCTTGTAGTGCTTCCTTGATGCAGTAAAGAATACATCAAGGACACAAGACCTGAGAAGAAAGATAAAATATAAAACGGATAATACGATGCAGTTGTCATCAAGCAAATGTATGACATAGAACATTTTTATGTCATACGTGAAGTAGATGGTACGTTTGTGGTTGTCGAGAGGCTACAAAATACACACTGAATGTCAACCAGTGAGAACCTGAGCTTCTATTTAGCTACAGCAAGCGCCAACAATATCATCCTTCACAAGTTATATATATATAAGGCCACGGAAGTTGAACTTTCTGTACGCGTAAAATGGATTATTTTTGGTAATGCAGATGGTAATTTATCTGTCTTTTAATATAACCTGCACGTTGCAACTTTTATGTTTGGAGTGTAACGTAGTCCATACAAATCCAATTGTAGGTCTCTGGAGTCTCGCTTTACGTCTCTTTTGATGGTCGCAGTCAATTCATTACAACAAAAATTAGGACTAGCTGTGGGATGTCTACGATCATCAGCTGTTGCTGCAGGAGGCACAAACCTGAGCCATGACGCATCCTCCTAAAATTCATGAACAACTTTTTAACAATCCAGGCTTTTTTTCGTAAGGTACACAACTATTTTACGACTTGCTTTTTGAAACTACTCTCCACTCTATTTGATACCTCAGCATCTTTGAACAATGACGAGCATTGAAAGACTTTTGCAAACAAAACTGAGTATTCAATGTTGCGTAAACACATTGACAGAAAGAAACAGGACAGACGATGGTATCCGAAGTTGCTGGCTTGTTAGGCACAGTTTAGGAATGCTATGAAAATAAATTGCTGACTGGCGCTGCTGGCTGCAAAAATGGAACAAATGCCTCGCCATAAAGTTGATGCGTGCATCTATGCATACCTAAACTTCAACTTTCCGTAGCCTAAAGTGCCCTGGAACAGGAAGAGCTGAAAAAAAAGATAACAAACAAGTAGCTATGCCAGCATGTATGCATGTGTGAACCAGAAAATATCCACCTTTCATATCAAGCAGACTTTTATGAGTGAACAGATGGATAAAAGAGTAACACAGAAGAACATAATTTAAATGGTCTGTGGTTTTCACTGCATACCTTCTCTACTACCTTCTCTCTGGGTTCCCCTACTAGCTAACCTCTTCTCACCTGTCCCAAATTCAACATGCAATTCAAAATGTCTGTTCCAATGTTAATCAGAAAATTATAGAAGGGCATAATGAGAACAGACACAACATGGTGAATTCCACTAATTCACACACACTCTCCTAATTCCACTTGCTCTGGGGCCCTCCCCCCTGCCCCCAACACGCTTCGCCTATAAGTACATGATGTCTACAGAATTTGAATAAACCTGCCCTGCTTCAATGATCTTCAACATTGGTCTGTTTCAAATTACAACGTAAACTTCTAAAGGCCATTGGCACTGCATGATTCACCAGAATTCCTACATACACAAAATCCCAGACATAATCTCCATATATATATACACTTACCCAAGGCTTCAGTAGCTTTCACAGTTGCAACGACAACAGTGGGATCATCTTTCTTGGAAGCAAACACATTCTCATATCTGTGTAAGCGGCAAGAGAATTATAGAAAACTGCAATCAGACATAACAGCAATCATTATGGCACATCAGAGAGAAAAGAACAATAAATCAGACAGTTGGTAACAACCGTAGCAAACATCTCAGGTATAGTTTCTATTAAGGTTCTAACCCACTCCTATAAAATACATATCACCCTTTCTTCCATCAGCCCCCTCTTGAAGTACAATTTTCCATATTAAACAACGCAGAAATAGAATAAAAGATAAAATGGATTACTCAACATAAATGATCAAGGAACATACCGGATGACACATGTAGATATAGCACCCAGAAAATCGGTAGCAAGCAAAACAGCATCAGCACACAGAGTATCAGCCATAGACCCTTGCACATCTCTGTATATTTGCATAATTAGATCTGGTGTGCCAGTGCAGACAATGTAGCTATAAAAGAGATTGAATTCACTGGCTGCAATAGAAATATTATACCAAGAGCAAAATTGTCCGTTCAGTAAAAACAACTGACACAAATTAAAAGCTGATGAGCCAAACTACTTATTTCATACACTTAGGATGCTCTCAAACTCACCATATTTTGCAACTATGTGCTTCAGCAAGGAGCATGATTATGTAAGAGGTGAAAGTGTGCAGGAGCCACCAGCACAGTCTTCACACTATGCTTTCCGCTCTAGCACACACCACATCCAACATAAACACAGTTTTCGTTCCAGCACATTCCACCTCCAACCTAAACACAGTTTTCGTTCCAGCACATTCCACCTCCAACCTAAACACAGTTTTCGTTCCAGCATATTCCACCTCCAACCTAAACACAGATTTCGTTCCAGCACATTCCACCTCCAACCTAAACACAGTTTTCGTTCCAGCACATTCCACCTCCAACCTAAACACAGTTTTTGTTCCTAGTGCGTGGAATAAGTGCAAAAATGAGTAAAATTTTTCACATTGTGATAAACGCATAAAACTTCGCACGGATCATCTTCAGGGCATACTAAGAAAGTTTCGATTTGAAGGCAATCACAAATATCGCGTGTGGCGTCACTATTACGTCATAAAAATCATACAATATATGTAGAGAGTACGCCCTGGGAATGCTTTGTTATGCGATAAATACAACTTCGATGTGATGTTTGTCATACCTTATCTTTCATTCAAGCACCAGAAAGTTTTGTAGGCGGACGCCTCTACTCAACTTGTACTGATTGATGAAATCGGGAAGAGTAAGAGCATGGTTTAATTTACTGACCAGAAATCATAATTGTCCTAACCAACCTGAAAAATGCCTTGAGTAAAAATAGAAATATGTGGAGGCTTTTGGATTGGTTCGAACAATTTGAAGTAAGAATTTGCACTGTATTTTGTGGGACATTCTTGGGGTCAGACTAGTTTTGTCATTATTATTAATTTTCGTGCTTTGACAGCTTCGAAACTTACTGACCGGTCTATAATTTCAAGTAATGTTTACGTTATCATTTTTCTGTTTTTGCTTTGGTTTTAGGAAGATGCAATACACTTCTGAACTTAGTTGCAGGTCAGGTAATAGATTTCTCGGAAACATCTTTTCAAATTAGTATTTTGCAAGCTCTAAGACGTGCACTTTACAGACCAGGTGGTTTAAGGTTCATGTTATCCCTACGATACCTGCTCACTTCATCGGTAACAGATACGAGGAGCATAGGTCCTCCAGTGATCAGCTTTGAAGCAATAAAACAATGCTTAAAAACAAGTATAAGTTGCTTGTTCGCATGTTTGGTTTCATACAAAAAGAAGTAACACACATTGTGTCAGCAGCGAAAGAGTTACTGAGAAACAGAAGTAGAAAGACCAAAGAGCATAGACCAGGAAATAACATAAAAGAGTACATTTGATGCGCTTTGTTTCGTTCCTGACACCAGTTCCTCTCATGCTGGCATCGTGAAATGCACACAAGTTTGGTCTTTACACAACAACATCGAGATTTGCAGCCTTCAGCACATTCAGTTAAAATCTGTAAAACTGAGGAAATCTAAAATCAAAACCGAAAATGGACATTTGCATTGAGATACACTAACTTGGGCACTGATAAGAAAACTAAGAAGTCCTAAAAGTCCGATCCGCCAAACCAAGTCATCAACCCGCGGAGGCTTGATTTTCTCCACGGCAGGATAATACCGCTAGTCCTTTGCTTGTAGGTAGCAGTAAACGCTGTATTTTGCCCATGTCTCAATATATTTTGTGGAGGGTTAAAGGTTTTATTGAACATACACTGCATTTGTAAGCCTTGGCTTGGCTCAAGGTTGTCATATCGACAAGCCTTGCAACCCAACGGGTGTTGCTGGATTTGTTGCCTACTTTTGATTGACAGCTAGCGGGGCAAGGCTTGTCGACCAGAATGAAAAATGTTACATTTTTAAACCCTAAATTGACTGGGGGGTGGATTTTATCCCCCCTACTAGCTCTTTGGATTGCAACATTTCTGTAGGGGCCCGAAGGGCCCCCTTTTTGAACACTTTTCCCAAAATTTATCAGCCTTTCAAAAACCTTTACTTCAAAACCCTCTGACTAGTAGTTTTTTTCACAATCACAAAAAGTTGTATGGTGACTGGAAATTTTCCTGGTCAAACCCTAATAGCAGTTTTGCAAAAATCGAACACACACACAAAAAGTGCACTTTACTCAACGGCCCATAATAATTTTGGCTTGAGGAAAGACTTGGTATAGGTCTTGCTTTAACAAGGAAAGATCGATCTATACTCATGCCAATTCACAGTCCTTTTGGATGTGGCCTTCAGGGTGTTCCATAGAGATGGGGGGGGGGGGGGGGATCCACCACAGTCACTGTACCTCGCAAAAAAAGCTCAGGTAATGTGTGGTTAACGACCAGGCTTGTCAAGTTTGATTTTTTCATTTCCAGTACCATGGGAGAATAAGACCACTACAACAAAATATCCTGTATTTGAATGAACTAAAGGCGATAAAACTAAGTTCTGCGATTGAAAAAAATTTAGGTTTAGTATAGTAAAGTGTGGCATGAAGGAGTTGTGTTTGCTGTTGACTCGGATCTTTACACAATTTTACAGTGACTCGTCTGCCTCACACAACATATCTATCTACCTTTGCACTCTCAGAAAGTTCACTAATAACAAATGAATTTGATTCCTATCCATCATGACTTCTCCACGTCCGCTATATCATAGTATGCCCATGTGGTCAACCAAGTTTACAGCTAAAAAGCTAACGCAAATCAAGGAGCAGATGGCAAACGCTTACCCTGCAATGGGAACGATTTTTGACATAGCCAAGCCAAGCCAAGCCTTGTCAACTAGCCACGGTAAACTTTACACCGCAATCGGAAACGTAATACAGAAAGGACATTTTCAGTCATGCAATGTTATGGTGAGATGTTCTTATTTATCTCTATTACATTTTGTGGGCACCAGTATTACACAAGTTAATAGGGTGGTGGATTCAACACGCCCTCCATACTCTGCACTATCCTAAACAACCCATATTCTGTAGAAGCGTGCTAGATGTACCTAAAAGGATAGCAAAAAAACAAGCAAACAAAAATGAAAAAAATGTGTTTGAAATTATAGGCTGATGTGGTCAGTATATCCCAAAAACTGCCACAGCACAAAAAATAATGAAACTGGTCTGGCCCCAAAGAATTGTCTCACAAAATACAGTTCAAATACTTATACCATATAGTTCAAAACAATCGGAAAGCGCTTGTATATCTCTAATTTTACCCGAAGGTAATATTCAGGCTGGTCACAACAATCTCAGTTGTTGGTCAGTAAATTATGCTACGCTACTACACCTTCCAACTTCAGGAAACAGTAGAAGTAAAGTAGACACATCTATCTACCAAATTTTGTTGTGTTCCAACCATAGAAAGCTTAAAAATATTATCAAGAAGTCGAGTTTATCGCATAACAACTTACTCCGAGTACATGTATGTGCACTACATATATAGGATTTTTGTGAAGTCATAGTGACATCACACGCGACTTTTGAGATTGCCTCCCAGCATATGACTCTACCTGGCAGTCTCTCCGATCATGCTACCCCCCGCTTACAAACAGAGATGAGGCAGTAGTTGACAAAGGGACTAGTGAAATTCGGCAATGCTATTTTCGTCACACTGCTGCTCACTGATCAAACGCCTAGTGCACGTAAGAATTCCTGCTTGCAGAAACCTATCGTTTCTGCCACTGCTCCATCTGTCAAGTATTGTCCCGATGATTGACATGTCCCTATTCGCTGCGATGTATTGAATTTAGACAGGTTAACGATCGATAGGCGGTATAGCGGCTGTGAACTAATGTGCAAGAGTCAGATTGCTATGATTGCCAAGATTCACTAGCCTCTCTCTCCGTTTCCCTTGAGTGGGCAGTGATTGTTGGTTATTACACTTCATGCTTAACTTTGGTCCGAAGTATCAGAGAGAGAGACTCACTAGTCTAGAGATCATGGACATGTATGCTAAATTTCATGCTTTTATCACATTTTTTTTACTTATTCCACGGACTCTGGCCAAGTATTGATCTGGAATGGATATACCAACCAGGACTGTCTCGCTTAAGTACTGCATTTCACAAGATGAGGCACATATTATGTAAATGAGGTTGGTGCTTAATTGACAACTTACAGTTTGTCTGCCCCCAAGTATCCAATTAATAACAGTATTGGCCGGCACATGAAATCCCAGACAAAGATTATAATCATCAAAACTTAAGAACAGACAAACCTGATAATATCAGTTACTCGCTGTTGAATATCTGATTGGTTATTCTGTTTTGGGTTAGTTTTCACAGCTGCAGGAAAAAATGCCTTCAAAACAACAATCAAAGTTTGCATCAATGATCTGGAAAATTGATCCTCTTTGAAAGCCAGTAGCATCGACTGATCGTTTGAAGAGACTTTGCCTTCCGTTTTCTCAGTTAAGGGTTCGGTTTTGTTCTTCACCTTCTCACTGCCTTTAGCTGTATATCCAGTTTTCAAAGCCTACAAGTAATTAAGAGTCAAAGTCAATTTACCTCACCTGCATAGTTCTTACTCCCGCACCCCTCCTGACAAAGGCAGGGACAGGACCTAGTGGAAAATTCCACACTAATGCATGGGGGAGGGTACGAAAAAAAGTATATGAACATGAACACATGTATTGAGATGCAGCAGTTAAGTTCACTTTTCCTGTTGCACATTGCTAAAACGTTCTTGAGTATACTTCTGTTTCTTTTTTTGTCCTATTTTTTGCGCCAAATTCATTTATTGGCTGCATAGTGATGTTTACTATGGAACATGCCACAGGTCCACAGAAATTACTAACTGAAAACATGTGTCACAAGGTGAACAAAGTCAGAACCACTACAAGTTACACACTTAATCAGCTAGAGCCACAAGGCTGGTTGATAAAACAGACTGACTGATTAAGAGCTGAACATTTCAGGAAACACTTGGGCGGTACCTCCCAGCCATAGGGAAATTTTTACAGTATATCGCCCAATCCCCAACTGTGCATGAAGCCCTGATCCAGGCAAGACGAGAAAAATTAATCATTATGCTACTTGACTTCACTGAAACCAACCTTACGAGAGTTTGTCATGTTCTTCCTATTGCCTCAAGAAATCTTTTTGAAGATGTGTTGAGTGTTGAACACATGCAAGATCAGTCAAAATATTTAACTCAGGCCACTCTCTGGCCTACAGTTTGTATGAAGTTAATAAAGCAATGACTAACACACTCTAAGTCCAGTGATGTTGCGTCCTTGGCCAGATCAAATATATCCGCAGACCAGAGTAACAAGTACAGTATACACATGCAGAAAACTAATCTCACCGTCAGGCAACATGCTAAAAGGTCCACCAGTATACTCAGCTTGTTGCCCAGCAACATGTATTGGCAGTTATCCAGGCAGCCAATACATGCTAACCGAACAGCATCAGTTGCACGGAGCAGGACCCTACAAAAAAGATTTGTAGCAAGAAATAGCAGCGGGAGAAAAAAATGAGCCAGCCGTGCCAAAGAATGCCAATTACTATGCAGTGGCAAGGAGTTTCAGTATTACATAATATGAGATGAAAGAATGAAGATCTAGGTAGACCACACCTCATGGTCTCCGACAACCACGGTCTACAGTGTATTTCATTTGATGAGTTGTACTGACTAGCCAGCAATCCTGGACAAATATGGGACAGTGCACCAGAAGATATATTTTTCAATTCACAAGCAAGAAAAATCAAAAAATTTAGTTCAGGTGCTGATTTATGATAATTTCATTCGTTATTTTAACCTCCAATTATGGTATATATTTTAATAACATGCAGCCATAAAATTATTGCATGAACTATAAAAAAAAGACCTGATCATGTCAAGGTGCATCTGCATTTATCACAAAAGCAGGGCACAGAGTAGAGTAAAGCTATAGCCGACATTTACACCCCAGCGATAATACAGCACAATAAACGAAAGGTTCCCATCAAATCTATTTTGAACCAAAGTTATAAATAATCTTACTTCATTGGTACAGTGGTTTGCTTGTGTATCTTCTCTGGGTTGATATCAGCAAGAAGCAGGACTCGTGATACAACTGCTATGCCCCCTATCTGGCAGAACACTTTCTGATCATTTACATTCTGTGATCAAAGAGAAAATATAAGAAACTTATCAAAACAAAGAACACAACCCATTTTCAACACAAGAATGAAGCAGAAACATCTGGAAGTAGCAAGAAATATGGTTGCCTTCCAATGAACGCAAACTAAAGAATGACTTAAAAATATAATCAAAATACCACCAACATTGCTGATTCAGGGCAAGAAGGACTTACGATAAACTACTAAAAAGGCATCACTCTGATTACCAACAAACAGGTAACAATTATTGGTGTACGTACCCTTTATTCAAACAACTTTATCAGCTGCATATTATAGGCAGCAATTTATACCCAATTTATATAAACTACTAAAAGAGAAGTGGGTATGCACAAAATGGCTGCGCAAAACTTTCTGTTGCTCATGAAAAAAGTGGGGACATACAACATGCTTTTACTGTGTACAAAACGTGTAAAGGCTTGCTCTCCTGCAAATAACCAGACTAATATAAATAACCAGTTGTACCAGATCCCAACATGCTCACTTTGTATGACATTACAGTTTAGCACACTTAATTTCCAGCAAAAATTGAAGAAGACTGAAAGTGCATAAGGAGGCACATGAAGGACATCTATAAGACCTCATAACGCTAATTTTATTTGTCTTCAATATTTGATTCCAGATGGAAATGATGCAGTTTTCCTCACACATTCAATTTGAAAAAAGCTGCATGTTCTGCTGCATGAGGTAGCGGTGTAACAACCTTTTGCCAAGCGTGCCCTCCGGGCAACCTGGGTACCAGACTTTGGGAGCCCGACCAAAAATATGGGCGCCCACATGCAGCCCAAAACATGTCAAAATGCTTCATTGCATCTTTGGGCGTGATTCCTCTCTTAGATATCGATAGCCTGAGTGAATCAGGATTCGGTGCTTGTCTGTGTTCCAAATTTCCTTGCCAAAGAGGGTGCCAGTTCGGGCACTCGGGATAAGAATTCTTGCTGCTGGAAACCTAAATTTGAACTTTTAGGCACCAGAGCAGCCACTATGTTACACCACTGAGAGACTGTAGCATTCTAGTATAAAGTACAAGACCAGCCAAACAAACAACCAGTCAGATTCCACATATCAATTTCTCCGGAATCATTTTTTTAGTTTTAAACAATCATTGACTTCATCTCTCTTCTCAATGCAAAGTTGAATTTGCAAGTAGCCAGGACCTGTTCAATGGTGAGAGTTCAGATTTTCCAGAAATGGAAACATTCCCAAGTCTAGCTTGAGGATCCTTATATTATTCTATCAATAGAGGGTATTATATGAGGCAATAACTGAGAACCGTTTACAAATTGAATTTTAGAGAACTCAATTCTTGTAATCGCATTGCTTCCAATTCGGCTAATACGCAGACAACCAGGTATCTACATTTCCTTTCTTTTTTCCAGATTTATTTTTATTATTCACTGTGAGACACTGGCATGACTTCACTTTGCCGTCCTCTGTTGGAATTCTAAGAAATTTATGGTAGAAAACACACAAAGTAGCACGGTCTAGCAGCGCTTCACCTTGGATCAGATAGAGGAGGATCACAACACCAATTGTGGTCCCCAGATGCTCAGCTGTCCTTGCTGCACATCTCCAAGTCAAAAAAATACAACATAAGTTCAAAACTAAACACCACTGGTACTACTAGAAATGACTACACAAGGTAGCCACAGGTGAATGTGACTACGGCAATGAACTTGACTTGGAAGTCAGAGCATTTAGCATCCGAGGGTAGACTCCCCCACAGGATCAGCTATGAAGCAAACCTCTGCACTTTTCAGGAATGTATTTTTTTGTGTAGTTTTCAACTTGAAGGTCAGCGGGAGTCCAAGGACTGCGGTACCTGTGCAGACAAAACTTCATTAGTGCAAATCCCACACAAGGATTTCAACCTTGCACAAAACACTGCATTGAGGATACTGGAAGGGTTTATTTGGTCAGAAAATCGTAATTTGCAAGTTTCCATTATGATAATAATGATAACAAATAGCGCAAGATCTATTCCAAAAGACCACACCGTTCAGTCGCAATTCCATGTCAAAGATCTGCTATTATGCATCCTATTGCGCTCCCAAAGAACGTCGTGGCCAAGCTGTGATCACATTCTGAATGAGCGGTGATTACACTATCAATACGATCATTACCGCAAACAATTGCGTGTGAAGTTCGTGATGGCTCTTTTGTTGTGCGAAAGAATTGTGCGGTTATCTGAATACTGTAGGACGTTCAGAGCGGATTATCTCAGAACAACCAACTGACGAAATTTCGTGATACATGCCTGCATATTTTGAGCTATAACTCCTCTGGAGATGAATGTAAAAAATTACAATTGCCTTCAATGGAAGGAGGAGGAATCGATCTGCAAAACCATGTCTCAAAATTTTAAGTTTGTTTCTGGTTCAGATACTACACGCTGTTAAAGTTAATTGGCATGCAGCTTTGTCAATGCAAATGAAAAGCTTTGGTCATAATGTATCATATTTCGAGAATGAAACTAGATATGAAAAATTTGAGACATTGTTTTGTAGTCCCATGAATACTGAATCTGATGAAATAAAAATCATGTGCTGGGACTCACGGGTTGGGGAATTAAAGTCAAAATAACGAAATTGGTTATCAAATGAAGTCACATGATACAGAAGAACAAAGGACATCTGAAATTTACATTTCTGTTACCAGGGCCTATTCTAGAATTTTCAGGGCAGGGTCCGGAATTGGTCAAAAAGGGCACTTTTCTATCAAATTTCCCTCCAAAATCAGTGATTTTAAGCAAATATCTGTCAAAAAGGGCACTTTTTGCCAAGATTTAAGAAGGGCAGCGTCCGATATTCGGACCCTTTTTGGTTCTAGAATAGGGCATGGTTACTGAATAGACAAAATAGTCTCTAGACTTTCACAAGAGTCACTGAAAGCTGTTTGAACCATTATTGATTTGGCCATTTTGAGCAATTATAGAGAGGCGTTCCGAAACCCTTCCAGTATCCTTAAGAAGAGCATGTTCATCATCAGCGGCAACAGACACATGGCAACTTACTTGTTCTTTTAAGGATCGAGTGATTTCACTAACAGCCTTATCAAGCTGTGCAACTTTATTCTCTGGCCACATGCCACTCGGATGGGATTGTAGCAGTTTGTTGATTTCTTTGGCAGATTTCTGCAATCTGGATTGAAAAGCCAAAAATAAGAAGGTCAAGGAATTAGCAAAGCCCTGCAATTGCGAGGAGGATTAAGTCACAACATGAAACGATAAAAAGCAACGCTGCGATCAAGCATTAACGCAATCATAACAAAATAGCAACAATGATTAGAGATGACAACAATAAAACAGGAAAAAAATGATTACACCAAAGCCAAATAAGATTGCTGCCCCCAATCTAAAATCACAAGTAGAAAAAATCGACACATAAAACCACAATGAAACGTTTGAAAAAAAAGCTCTTACTGAAGCATTTTACTGCAGATGTTTAAGACAGAAACAAATGCTAAAGCTAAATGTTATACGTATTATGTACGACAGAAGAGTGACATCAGTACAAGCAAATATTGGCCCGTCCAGCTATCACAACAGAAATAAGAGAAAGCGTACATGCAAAAGAAAAAGCTATCATGTTGAAATAGTACATACCTGGCTTTTCGTGGAGACTCCAAAAGTTTAGGTGATAATGATTGAGCATTAGTCTCGTATTCCTTACCCCTAAAATAAGATTTACAATAATTTTAGTCACTTCAAAAACCATTTTCCTAAGATATATTTGTAGTAAGTTGTAGTAATTGGGTAGTAATTACTTTATACTATTTTAGTACTTAGTATGATTTAACGTGAACGTCTTTAACTAGCTTTGATGATAACTGTTCGCTCGTGCTTATACTACTTTTCAAC
>JAOBRC010335350.1:0-13018 GCA_027575255.1 Scolionema suvaense
GATCTACAAAAGCTATTCACATTCTGTAAAAGCCATGATTTTCATGTTGATGATCTTTTTCAAAATCTGCAATAAACAAAAAAAATATTTTTGGCTCCTGTACCACCTTAAGGGCTTCTAATTTGATTCAGAAACATTTTCAATAAGTCTTTGGGTGTTCAAAACATCAACAGAAGGCACCTGCTACATTTCCTGCAGGTTTTTCAGATAAATGGCCACCTGCTGCTTTGAAACAAAGAGAATATTTGAAAACACAGTCATAGGGCTTTGCAGAGCTCTAAGTCCCCCTGTAATCAATATTTTTTCACCAAACTAACTTTAGGTGAAACCTACATGCTTTACCTCCAAAACGGTGTCGGCATTTTCGAGATGTTGTTCCAATCAAAAGTTATAGCTCTGTATTTGAAAAATCGCAGAAATTTTGTTATGAAACGAGAAAATTTCCACTTAAATGGCTCATAATTTTTGATCAAGTCAAAAACAACAAAAATGCCGAAACCGTTTTGCAGAGTCTATTGAGATCTTTCGATTGATGTACAATTTGTACCCTAAAAACAAACTGAAGGTGACTTAGAGCTTCTACAACGTCGAAATTTCTGTTTTCAGTATCCTTAACCATGTCTGTAGTAAAAACTGTAATATTTACCGCAAAACGTTTTATACCAAAACTAAGTACAGGTTGCAAGTTCAAAAGGAGCAAAAAAACAAACCTACCAGATTTTGCTAATACCGTGAAATTAGCTGTCAAAAATGGCCAAAACGACCCTAGCAAACGCCACCAGAGCACATGTCAGATGTCGTGACGTCACAATTGGTAATCGTCTATGCTGAAAACTATTTTTGTAGTAAAACTGAATAATTTCCCTACTCAAAACTGATTGTCATTTGAAAATTCCAGTGCTCAACCTTGAAAGCCATGCCGCAAACCGAAAAATCGAAAAAACGTACTTTTGACTGTTAGCCGAAAATCTCTTATTATCAGGAATTTTCCCATTGCAATAGAAACGTACATAAACTACGCAACAGTAAATGTCATATCTTGATGTGTTCTAATAATATAAGCACTGCCCTGCATGACATACCCGGCTCCAGAGAACAGTTTCCTGTGTTAAGACTTTCCATGCTCGACAGACTTTAGCACAGCTGACAAGATCAGGCAGATGGACATGCTGGAACACCAGAATCGCCAGCTGCTTCGGAAGCAAAGAAATATGATCTTTCTTCTCACTTTCTTGCACTTCAACAGGGTCTACGCTCTCACCCTTCTCAATTTTCTAAGGGATAAGATGATGAATAAAATGTTAAACCTGCCTAAAATATAAGGGACCCAATCAGAGCTCTTGAAACATTTGGCAACAACATATTTTCAAATGAATCACACCTTGAACGGCATGCCACAAATATCTTTCTATCTGGATTGGCTTTTCGGTAGCTGAATAGCTAGGAGAAACACAAGAACCTAAATTTGAAGTTTTCACAAAAATTAAATAATGAAAAAGGTTCAGCTACCTCCGCCCTTACACAATGGACAGGACAAATTGGTCAGGCCGTTGCTTAGCAGTGAATAAGATTGTCAGAATTTGTCAGAGATGTACATCGACTTGAAAGACAGTGGCATCTATAACTAGCAAGCAACTATGAATATGCCATCCTGCATGGTGGTGTGTAACACTAACTGGCATCTATTTGAGCAAGGGAATACAACATATGAGAACGCGAACAAGAACGCAAAGCACTGCTATTGACTAAAGGTTCAAATGTTAGGTGTCCTGATACCAGCAAACAGTGTTCACTTGCACACATGGCCTTTTACGAGAAAAGAACGAGAAAGTACATGGGCAAAAAAAGCTCGCATGAACGGAACTGCACACTCTGCAATTTTGAATTTCCCTGTAAAAACATCACATGTTATTAGTATCCACTAGAAACTGTGCCAAGTTGCAGCAAGAACCCTTAGCATTCCTCAGTAAGGTTTAGGAGCCAGTGATCTTACTGTATATGATACAAAAAGCAAACAGTATCAGTTATTAACAAATGCATGACTGAAAATGCACTCCATTTGCAAAAAAATAACTGAGACACCAAACTTGCTATCTGAAAAACTCAGAGAAAACAAAAGCAAGCAGTAAGCAGTCCTCACAAATTTTGCTGACAACGCAAATGGATGAATAAAATAAAGTCTTCTTCCATAAGCACAATACACCTTACAGTGAATTACATCTTAGAGGTAGTACAGTTGAATATCTCTATCTTGGACTACTCCCTATCTCTCTATCTGGAACTTTTCTCCACCTGAAGCATTTTTTCACTTGAAAGCTCAAGATGACAGATTTCACTGCATTGAAAAATAGCATTAACCTATATCCCAGTCAAAATAATTATATTGGCACGCATGCACTTTTTCGCAATGTTCGGCTCCACATGTACAAGAAAAAATATTGACAAGTACCGACCTCCAAATCAGGGCAGGAAGGTCGCTTTTGCTTGAGTGAATTACAATTTTCTGCCTTTTAAAAACCCCATTTTCGCATTTTCAAGGTATCTGCAGGGCATGAAGGGCTTTCTTTTGGGAGTGGCAAGGGATTTTCTCATTTTTAAGGTAACTTAGAGAACAAAGGGCGTGGAATTTGGTCCACTAGTGCAAATTGCTATAAAATGCAGTGAGACTGTTGATAGAAGTTTCTAAATACCCTGTAAAAAAACTTATTCAAGCGCTTGCAATACAAAGTGCTTATACAGTCAAAAGTCATGAAGAGTCCATTTTTTGATTTTGGCCGAAAAAGCTTTCTACGCCAAATATTTTCTCATTGGCAGCAAGTCAGAGTTCATCACATGTCTAACATAACTTACAACTCAGTCTCTAATAAATTTACGTCAAATGCATCAATCAGATAAAATAAATAACAAATAATCAGAAATATTGCCAAACGAAAACTGCAAAAACCTCAAAGTATTCTCTTGTGTTCCTTGCATCTATAGCCACGCTTCGCCAAGAATTAAACACTTGCCGTATAAGAGACACGTTAAACACGTGAGTCAACTCAGCAACGAATTCACGATGTCGTTTGCGCTCATGTTGTAACCATGTCTAACAAGTAGTTGCTAAGGACCTTACTTTTTAGAATACAATGGATACACAGAATAAAACAACTGACAACAAATAGGCCTACCAATAAAATTATTACTCTTTGTTCATATTAACCTCACAGGTAAATGTAGATTGAAAACTGTACTAATGTCATAACACAGGTAATGCAACTCTTGCAGTTTTATTTTGAGGTTAAAATTCACATTAAATCATGCCATCAACTGATACGAGCTCCCACCAACCTTGAAATTTCTCGATCAAATCGTTTCCCCAACTGAGAACAGTTGCCAACAATGGTTTAATAAGTCTGCATTCCCCATCCTCCTGTCTGCATATATACTGTTTGTTTTTGAGAAATGGTGACACGTGAATCACCAAGGAGACAGTCACTGCGGGACACCTGTACCAAGAAACTTTGGGCATCTTTTTGCTCAAGTAATTAGTTTGATCAATTGAGCTTGGTTTCCATTAAATAGTGTGTCATGCACAACTGTCGTCCAGCAGTTGTACAATACCATGTTAAACAACTGTTGGGCAACAATCATACAAAATCGCTTTCTTTCCATTAAAAATGGGGATGCTGACAAGATCATAAAAGTGGCTACGGTGAATAGAAGAGTAGGCCATCCAGAAAGCTTTGCATCTCTGCTCTTCACTAATAGCACTGTGCATATTGAAAGGAAAGCATATGAAAAAGAAGAGAAGGCATCTGTTCTCGGTGAGAGGAATTTAAAATAATTGAACAATCAACTACTGAGGCAATTGGCACTAAATTGGTCAATTATTTCAACTTTGTTGAGCCGATTTGCTTTTGCTTTATTTACAGAAGTAAAAATTTGGTCTCTTTACATCAGTTATTTGGTAGTCCAGAGCACATACTTATAAAAGGGGCAGGAAAGTTATCTACAACTGCCGAATACCAAGAGAACTCACTTTCACCAGAATATTTGTGCTAGTTATTGTCCTTTATTCAGATATAACAATTGTTCCCAAGAACAATGTGAAGCAAAAAGCATGACACCCTTTACTGAACTTTTGTGCAAATTGTTATCCTGTACTCAACGATACTAATTGGTCTCAATAAGCATGAATAAAATAGCATTCTTCCGTAATGAAAATGGCACCAACAGATTACAAGGACAGGGGTTTGTAGTAAGCACACCACTGCAGAGGCCCAGGTTCAATGTTCAGTTTTATTGCCACCTTGCAAAATGAGCTACACCTTTTTTTATAAGCATCTGGTAATTTCAGCTCAGCCTGAAATATGCTTAAATTTTTCGTGGTTTCAGGGTCCATTTATGCTTACCGTATGCTTAATTTGTTGGAGTTTTGAATCACGACCATATAATTTCTCTGACACTGAATGACCATGTGAAATGAAAGTTGTCAAATTTGCTTTTATAGCTCAGCAATAAAGTACGTTTTGCACAACCAGAAGAAACAATGTTCATAGAAAGTAATTACTGGTGAACCTCGTTCTCAGCCTTGGTGTATGCCTAAATCATGCTTAATTTTTTCACAAATCTCCGCCTCAGTATGCTTATAAGCATTATGCTTATAAAGAAAAAAGGTGTGCTGTAATGCCTCAAATAAGCGCCCTGGCACATACTCAATATTTAAAGGGGAACTAAGGTCAAAAATTAAGTTCTGGCAGATGGTAGAGCTCAGTCAAATATGACATATAGTTTTTATTTCATGGCAAAAGCTGCTATAGTTCTGGAGATATTGAGTTCTAAAGTTGAGTAGCTAGCATTTTGCCACTAATTATGCATGTCATGTGGGTACAACTCAAATTATCCAAACTTCATAACCAAACTGCTGAAGATTAAATTGCAGTGAAGGAGTCACTCTTCCATTTTTTAACAAAAGGTGATGATATGTAGCAGGTCCATTTGAAAAAATAAACTTAGCAACTGGGTAACTAAGAAAATAGTGATGCTTAGCAACGTACCCGTATGACATCATCAAAAATCAAGATGGTAGCTCCTGGACTTCAGGACAGGATATCTCGAAAACTACATAACCTTTCATCGTGAAATAAAAACTGGAGGTCATGTCTCACTCTACTCAATCGTCCATTAAAATTTCATTTTTGACCTTAGTTCCCCTTTAAGGATCAACGGTGGACGCTTATTTGGGGGGGGGGCACTTTTTAATCAATAGATACAGAAGTAATTTGAGATAGAAAAAAGTCACGTACCAAGTGGATTCCCGCAAACTAAATAGAGAATCTTTGTGTAAGATCAAACACAAAAGATTAACACCACAAATACCAAATAACTGATAAGGTGTTCTGGAAATATTTCAAACCTTGAAAAAGCAAATAATGGCATAAATTGCAACCCACATGCTGAACAACATATTCCCAAGATATGAGGCATGGATCACAGCATAAACTACGCCGCCCCCAAGATCCATCCCCAAAATAACAAAAAAATGGATAGACTGCCTGTGACATATTTTGAAACCCCTGAAAATAGCAACTTAACGAGACTTTCTCCAGACATGGCACATGGGTCATAGCATACACAGACTTGCCCTGCAGAATCACACCAAAAATAACACAAAAACATATCATAACATATTTGGAAAAAAACCCTGAAAATCGCCACTTTACAACACAACTTGCCAACTGCAAGCCAAACAAGATTTTCTGGAGACATGGCAAATGGTTCATAACATGCGTAGAGTTTTCTCAAATATCCACACTAAAAATAACAATCAACAGATTAACTATTCATGACATTACGAAAAAAAAAACTTGATCAGTTCGGAACCCCTACTAGGATTTTGCCTCTTATCCAAAGATCCTAAAAAATTGATGTTGCTAAATTGGGTAAGGGCGGGGCAAGTGGTAGGTGTGAACTACCACCAGCTGCATGCCTAATAAGAGAGCTTGTGCGAGACGGAAGGGAACGAATTGCTCCGGCTATGTGGGTGGAAGTCTGCTGGTGGTTAACTATGATGTTCAAGTCAATGAAGCGCAGCGCAATACACCCAAGGGTAGTCTGTCCAGGCACCATATCACGCAAAGCAGAACTTCGTCAGACCAGAACCCATACTAGAATTTCGCCCCTTATCCGAAGATCTTAAAAATTGATGTTAAAGGGTATGGGTGGGGTAAGTGGTAGGAGCGACCTACCTTGCCAAATGAAAGAGCCTGCCAATTTCAGATGGGATTGAACGGCTTGAGCAACATGGTTTGGAGTTGATTGACAGTACACAAGGAGATACGACGAGGAGGCACCTGGTATGTATTTTGCACATGGAATGACGGCCTTGTCATTACAAAGCAGCCAAGTACCATCTTCTTGTCGAATACTGGCCGTGTAGTGTCCTCTATCCAGGGTTCCCGTATGGTTTATCGTGGCTATCAAGTTGTAACGTTTGGTACATGATAATTCAGGATCGATGGTAAGTGGAAGTAGAAAGTTGGAAACAGGTATGTGAACAGGTTGAGGATCCTCACTGGGATGTCCATCGCGAAGCATTATGAAACGTTGTAGTTGAATGATCAAGTACTTCCCAAACGAGACAAATTGCAGATGAGATTCAGCTGGTCCATTGCAACAAGAGCTGCCAACTGCAAGTGCCTCTGACTCAAGGAAGGAGTTCACGGCATCAGACAGAGTACCTGCCATAGGCATGCCAAGAACAAAAGAGGACTGCTCCTCAATATGTTGTGCCAAGCACCAATGACAGGTAATGGTTTTGCGCGAATAAGTTCTAATAGTGTCCGATGCAATCAAGGAATGAGCACACAAATCGTTCATAAGGTAGGACAATACTTTGGCAGTATCCTGCTGTAAGTTAAATTGGAATTGGTGATTGCCACATTTATTGATTACGTTCTGCAAACGACTCAAGAAGAATGATGGATCTATTGGAGACCTTGACAACTGCAGTAAAGACATGATCTTTAGAAAGGACGATGTCAGTGGGCTAACAGTTTCTGACTGGGAATGAAGTTGTTGCCAAAAGGTCCACATGGTGCTTCGGCCTTGGAGTAGTGCATTTCCATAGCACGTGCTTCCTTTACTAATAAAGCCGCACTGACAGCTGCGCCTTGAAATAGAAACTGCCGGAGTTGCACAATGATGCTTCCTGCGAGGTACAGAGTTAGATACAGCTTTGCGTTCGATATGTGCTAAGCTGTCCTATTCGTTATTCTCCCTTGACAACCAGATCTACAAGGATGCCTCCACTGATGCTTTACCTATGTTGTTGATTAGGGAGTGGACAGTTTTACTAGGTAACCCTAATCGAAACATGCACCTTCTAATTGTTTCTGCACAATAGCTACGTGCACCATTCTCCACAGCAAAGAATTCGACAGACCACCCATTACGTCTTATACAGCACACAGTGCCAAGTACTTATTAACTTTCTCAGCACGCCATTGGTCCGTGAATTCTTCACAAGGACATGTTAGCTCAATGATAATGTATTGCTTCAGGACTTTAGAATATATGAGCAGGTCAAAGCCGAGATATCGACATAAAAACAGGAATGACCAGTTTGGCTCCTAAGATCTTCCAGTCTGAGGCATACCAAAGAAGACCGTCTTCTTTGGACTTTGAACGCTTCGGGGGAAGGGCGTGTACCTTCCCTAACGACATGAATTTTCTTGAAGTCGGACACAGGCTTAGGAACTATACTACTAGTAAAAGCAAAGAGTGCTTTACTAAGGACAGTCAAAACAGCATCATGGCGATAAGTGCACCTACCTTGTTTTAGAGCAATTTTACAAGCACCTAAGATATGGGCAGTAGTGCAGGGTTCTTTATGGCAGAGCAGGCACGCTGCATCGGGTAAGAGGTGCCAACGATTCAGATTTGCGGGTGATGGTAAAGTGTCATAAGTGGCGCCCAGACAAAATGATATCATAGGAGGAGGCATAGCTCACAGAGTTTTCATAGATAAGTCGTTCAGCACAAGCTGACACCAACGTGTCCATTGCCCCTGGACACTAAGTTGGACAGCCTTCGCCTGTAGATTCTGTCCATCAACATCTGTGACTACTTCAGATACTAGCTTCCAATATTCAGGGGACTGCTTAGGGGGTGTCACGGTAGGTTTCACACATCCTAGGCCTGCTCCACTAGATTGATGGTAACAAAGTATCTTTTGGAACTCTAATCGACTTTCCGCCTCTCCTACAGCCTCAGTGACATTCCAAGAACCTGACTTAAGAGGAATCTTGGAACAAGAAATGTGTTCATCTTTAGAGTCTCGCAGTACTAAGAATCCACTTACTTTTGCAGACTTCATGACAGAAGAAATGCTTTTCAAGGGCAGTGGACAAGGTGATGCAGATGAATATAGGCAGATGTTAGACGATGAATGATGAACTTTGAGCCATTTTGTAGTCATGCACGAAATGTGATGCTCTAGTTTGAGTGTTGTACACCTTTGTGTGCTGATTTGTGGATGAGAGCTATACCCTCACGGGAGATTTGTCTGACAGACTGCCAGAGATAGTTCGACCCAAGAAACGAACAGGATCGTCCTGAATAGATGGAATCTGGCTCTGTGGACCACCTATTGAATGAACTTGAAAATGAGCAGTGTTGGTCACTTTTCCATTCAGGAGAACCATACTTCTAGATTTCTGTGCTCTAAAGGAACTCTTTGTCCAAGTGAGTGCTGTTGAGGCTCTAAAAAGGAGTTTACCTTCAACATTTAGCAAAGCAATAGGGCGGAAGTCTTTGATGGCAGAGGGGTCTGGAGGTACTTTCTTGGGAACAAAGGCTTCGCAAGCAGCACGCCATTGAACTGGGATTATGAAAAGTCTGATGCATGAGCAGAAAATTTTGTATAAGAAAGAAGCAAGTCCCTTACACTTCTTATACACCTTGTAAGGGATCATGTTGAAACCTAGAGATGAAGCATTTCTTCTGGATTGCAATATGGAAGTGAATGTGTCAAAATCACGCTGTGATGTAACAAACGCAGACTTGAGGGCGGGTGCAGGAGGAAGGTCTGGTAGCAAAGGGAGATCAGAGTTAGTAAATGGGTCGCAATTCCCCGCAGACTTATGCTTATCAAGAGCAGCCATGTAGCCTCCAGAGGAACATGACATTTTCCTTGCCTGCCTTGTAAGGATTCCGTATGAAACTGAGGAAAGCCTGCTTAGACTTCCAACGTCGCCTACGTTTCCTTCCACCTATACGAAAAACTCTGAGCTTGGTTCTAATGGTCTCCAAGCGGTAGAACAACATAGATGCTTCTTCTGGCAAAAGACATTTGTGTTGATCTGGTGCATAAGATGGTTTTTGGATTGTACCAAGTTAATGCAATGTTTAGCACGCCTATTATGCCCAGCTAGATTCTTCTTCTCTTTTGCCTTATGGCCAAAGAGTCGTGCACCCTGCCAGTAAATTTCGCTCTGCAATACCTCTGCACGATCATGCACTGTAGAAACACTTATTAAAGAATAGAAAACAGCAGCATCTAGCTCCTCCCAATGTTCAGCATCATCCATGCTTGGCCATGATATTGGTTCTGTGCTGCATATGCTATCTAGATAGTCTTCACCAGCAAGCTAAACAAGATTTTCAGGAGACATGGCATATGGTTCAAAACATGAGTAGAGTTGCTCCTAGTATTCATATAAAAAAGTACAAGACTAGGATGAACATTTCTTGACGTAAGCCAAGGAGATGTTCTGAATACATGGCATATGGTTCATAATATGCATACAGTTGTCTCAAACATTCACACCAAAAATAACGATCAACATATTAACTGTCCATGACATGCGTGAAAAAAAACCCCCAGAAAATTACCACTTTTAGACAAAGATTGCCACCCGCAAGCCAAATGCGACTTTCAGGAGACATGGCACCTAGGTCAAAACATGCGTAGAGTTGCCCCCAATATTCACACCGAAAATGACAAGAATCATATGAATGGCTTTTGACTTATTTGGAAAAAATCGTCAAAAACACCATTTTTTAGCCTAAATTGCCACCAACAAGCCAAACGAGATTGTCCGGAGAGATGGCAAATGAATCATAACATGCGTATAGTTGCCTCAAATATTCAAACCAAAAATAACAATAAACAGATTAACCATTCATGACACACATGAGAAAAACCCTAAAAATCGCCATTTTTGACACAAATTGTCACCCGCAAGCCAAACATGATTGTCACGAGACATGGCATGCAGTTTAAAACATGCGTAGAAATGCCCCTAATATTTACACAAAACATGACAAGAATGAGATAAACGGTTTTTTACTTTTATGGAAAAAACCATGAAAAAATCCTTTTTTGAGTGTGTTTAGATACGTGTAGAGTTTTTCAAGATATGACACGTGGTCCACAACATAACAACTATTGCCCAGTAGTTTCACAGCAAAACCACAAAAAAGTAATGCACAGATTTTGAACTATTCTTCAAAAACCCTAGAAATGGCCATTTTTGGGCATAAATAGCCACCTGCAAGTCAAACAAAATTTTTCCTCAAAATTCCGGCTCCATCACTTTTCCTCAATAGCGGATTGTCACCTTCACAACAAATTTCAGAAAAATTCCTTGAGCGATTATCCGGGAAAATGCATTAGTGACGGTGGACGGACCGACGGAAGGAGGAAGAAAGAACAGACAGAAGCGGGAGTGCAAAAGGTTCCCATGTTACCAAAATGAAAAAGAAAAAAATAGGATTAAAAGTTAAGACAAGTTGTACAGTTCATTCAAAATTACTTCCTCAATTACATTCTTATCACAAGTTAGAATAAGCGTCAGTTTCTGAAGGTTGAAGAGTGGGTGCAAATTCAAGGGGGTACTTATTCGAGGCATTCCAGTATGTGATCAAGCTAATTGTTCTCATGTTTCCAACTAAACTTAAGTTAGTTGGCAAATATAGAGAAGCAGGCATAAATAGTACTTACAGCCCTAAAGCCTGGGGTGACTCATGGGAGTGACAGACTATTTCAATGCAAGATCAATAAAGGATACAAGCCAAGCATCAAGATGGAATCTCTGAATTCTAGCTTCATGATGGGCTCGAGCTTGCCACATTTTCAACATCAGCTCTTCTTTTTTTCTCACTTTGTACTGCCAGTTGTGATACAGTGATCTACAATTAGAGACAAAGAAATAAAGGAAGTTACACAAGACTGCACAATTTTCAAACTGAGGTACTTGCATCAAATAACAGCGAAACACACATTTAAAATTCAAATTAGATACAAAGCAGTAAAGAACAGCAAGACAAAACAAATGACTACCACAGGAAGCATAACTACAATCAAACTCATCCCCTAATGTAAAGCAGGATGGCTTATTCTATGCAGCTAACAAAAATGCAAGAAAAATATCAATAATTATATAAATTTAAAACACAACTACAAAGAGTGCCTGGTACAAACAGGTGACTCAAAGAAAAATCTTTTGGGAGATGAAAGAAAAGGTGGCCACATACAGAAACTCATCTGTTTCTGTTTTGTGTCTTGAACATAGTATTATGCACAACTTGCCTCTTTTGACAATGGCAAGTATACAGATTCAGTATCTGTGCATCCAAGCACTGATGACTGCCAGTGCCAGTGGTCAGAATTTTGGATCTAAAACTATTATATATGAAATTGATGGAAAGGCTTGCTCAAGTGTACTAGTAGCATCCATGAAACAAGAGGGACTCATATGCATCTTTCACAGGAGAAGAGCTAGTACGTTCTCCTGCTCATCTACCTCATCAACATAGCTAACTGCTTTATCATTGAGAATAGTCATATCTTGCATTGTTTAATCATGTTGCCTGGGAAGGTAATAGAAGCACCAGGTAATTATAATTCATGCTGAAATTACTCTGCTAAAAGCAAAAATCAGACATCTTTTTACCAGAGGAGCAGGCGTTCATACAAGCACATTACTGCTATCAGTAATCTTAAAAGTATCACTATTGAATGATGTAAGAAAGTAACCATGCACGTGACAACTCTATCAGTGAATTTCTATTACACTATTCACATTTCTACTGTTTACATACTTCACCATGCAAGTCTTTCTACTAAGACGGGATATGTTTAAGTCAGGCCCTTTCTAAAAATTTCTCAGAAGTTCTGAAAAAACAAAAATGTCTCAACTCTGCATTTTGGCAAGTGTTTTGGTAGGTATAACTGCGAGATCAGTTGTATCTTGGCGAGTTGTGCAGAGCACAGGCCGATTTCAGGCATTGTTTGTTCTCAATCCGATCGACTGGTTCCCTGCTGATTTACAGTTGATTTTTTGGATAGGCCCTGTCTCAAATGGGGTCAGACCATTACTACTAAAGAAGGGAAAATTTTTACAAATTCGATGTGCGTACCTTACCCCTAAAAAGTATTAAATTTAGTAAAAAAGAAAATATCTATCACAAAGGAACACATTCTAAAATCCAGCAGTCCAAGAATCACTTTGCAAATACATAAACAAATCCATACTTGTAACATTTGAGAAGAATCTTGCGGTTGTAGAATGAATGTGCCAGCTGTTTCATTTCTAAGGTTGGTTCTTCACTCTCATCTTCACAAACCCAAAGGAACTCAAGATTCCTAATACGCTGTGATGGCCGTTTGCCTTCATCAATGAATGTATCCCTGAAAGCATAGAAACGAACTGATAAATCGCATCTTAAGTTAGCAGTTCCTTTGCTTAAAAGTTTGTGTCTCCAGTAAATGACACCCAGCACAAAAAAAAAGGGTTTTAGGTACTGCAAAGAGGCAAATTACCCTCTGATAAAGGAACTGCTAATACAAATCTTTGCATGCTTTACAGGAGTTTTGAAGGGCTTATACAAGATCAATTTTCTATTCAATGTATTGTTGTCAATTAACTGACACCAACAAATTGACAGAAAGCTGGCACAACCTGGGAGATTCTACGCGACAAAGCTCGTGAATGTTCACGGAAATTACTGCGGCGGAAGAAGACAAGTATTC
>JAOBRC010335461.1:0-13016 GCA_027575255.1 Scolionema suvaense
TCTTCACCAAGGTTTTATTCACTGTCAGCAACGGACGAGCAGATAATCGACAGATTATAAGAAGCGTAAATGTCGCCTTTCATATAGCCAAGGAAGATGATAACGGTCAAAAGGGTGGCTTGTAACAAATAACAAAGACTGGCGTGTAACGTTTTCCTGAACTGTAGTTGGTTATTTTTCAACATTAGTCGACGCAGTTAGCCATTGATACTTTCATGTTATCTAAACTGACAAACGTTCAAATATTTTTTCACTATTGCCCTCACGTGCTTAGCATAGATGAGTTCAAATTACTTTTTCGTCACTTTCTGTTTACATTTATTGGACACCACGTGCATTGTGGGTTTTAGGCACAGCTTAATGGTTTCCTTTTTCTATGTGCCCGTAGAGTTGTGCAACGGAATTGAGTGAAGCAATCAGCAGAGTCTGACAGTCTTCATGATTAAAACTTACTGGCTCATGTTTCCAATAATTTCTTAACTATTCAAAGACGAGGAAAACATTAGTGTTTACTTTCTTTGATATTCAAACACCATTCCGATATTTGATGCACATTTGCTTAACTTTTTTACATGGAATTTTAGAATCTACCAAAGGTGACCTGTTTGTGGTACTTTCAGCTTCTAAAATCTGAAAGTAAGCATTTTATGGAGTGGATGTAAACGTAACCCCCACGTTCACAAATAGGGGGTTGGTGGGCACCCTTCACTGATCGGATTTATAAGTAATTATAACTTTCAATTTTTTGCAATGGTATTTTTTCTGAGAAGAGAGTCACTATAAACAGTAAAATATCTCAGACAAAAAAATTGCCACGGACTCTTGAAATTGCGTATTCAGTTACAAATTCTCGTCAGTGTTATTTCTTACCATCAGTTTTGCATTGAGGTTGAAAACAGTTGGGCTGGATGAAAGCCTCTCTTTCGTGCCCTCAGCAAAGCACATCCTGCGTGAAACCTGTCTGAGTTAGGGCAGTGTCCGGTCTTTTGACTCTCGTCGAATAAGCAAAGGTCCTACAAAGCTATCCATCACCAAAGCTGCGGAACCATGGCGGAACCCATAACTAAGGAAAGGCTACGGAAGAGGCTCAAAGTAAAAGATAGAGGATCGAGTATGTCTCGATACCTCCTCGTCGCCTGCAAAGTTTACAGAGCCTGTCCTGTCCGTCCCTGGCGGTGCTGTCGTGGAGATGGAAACTCTGGCTTCTGCTTTTTACATCATCAACAACAACAACAACAACAACAACAACAACAACAATAATACAGCATCTTTGGTTAAACAACACGCACTCCGGATAAGACTCAGCTTTAAGTTACAACGGTCAGTCATGCACTCGGCCTATTAGTGTCATTTTCTAATTTGGCCTTCCCTCTAGCCCTTCTGAAAGTCGCTTTGTCATTGTTTGGCCTATGTGACGATTAGTAGTTTATTAGAAGATTTCTGCTTGTGGTTGATCAGTTTTTCCAGCGTACTCTCGGGTCCCTAATAAACTGATTGAAATTGTTAATGCTGTGCTTGTCTGTACTTTATAAGTAGAATTTTCAAGTTTGATGTTAAATTTGCACTGATGATGACCAGAGTGCTGGTCGAAATCGATATGTTGAATAAACGATGAAACTCAAAGTAGTTGTTGTTTACTTGAGAGTTGTTTTAAACTTTGTGCTGTTACGCCCCATCGGGAGTAACTGTTTGCTTGCTGAGCTTCTTTCACTGCAAGCCTGTTTTCCACACTCCAGAGAACGCTTTGCTTAATTGACCAATAGGATCCATCCGACGCGTAGAAAAGACCAACATGTTGATCTTTAAAACCACGCATGGGAATGCATGAAAATCATGCTTATGTGCGTCGAACCTACGTCGAACCTGACAATAGCCGTTTCCACACTGTCAAGCTAAAGCGACGAGCTAAATCGTCGACGAGCTAAATATTTAGCTCGTCGCTTTAGCTCGACAGTCTGGAAACGGAGACGAGCCAAATAGTCGGTGATTTGGCTCGACGAATTTGGCTCATCGAAACGATGAGCCAAATGCGAGTAGCTCGACGTGATAAGATCAGACCCAACTTGTAAAGAGTGGTTAAACTTAGCTCGTCTGATTCCCGCATACACACTGATGAGCTAAATAGTGACGAGCTAAGTATCTACTACTCGTTCGGTAGCTCGTCTACTGCTTCCACACTGTCGAGCTAAGGCAGACGAGCCAGAAATTTGGCTCGTCCGATTTAGCTCGACAGTGTGGAAACAGCTATTTTCCACTCAATATGTGTGGCAAATGAGTGGCATAAACACATACACAACACACCTGTATTGTTGTCTCAGAAATATTTGTAAAAAATTTGAATTGTTCATAGTGGAAGCTATTTAAATCAAATTATAGTCCTAACTAGTAATGCATTCATAATTCATTAGACTGCCAATGCTACAGCTTAATTTAGTAAGTGCGTGCAACACAATATCACTACAATGCCATGAAAAGTGAGTGGTTTTGGGGTGTCTTCTTTTGTGTTTGTGTGTGGAAAATAAGTAAAGGTGAGTGAAACCTTATTTTTGCGCAGTACTGTATGCCTAAAATGGCCATTTTTACGTTTTTTTAAGAATATTTAACAATCTGTTAATTACTTTTTTGTAGTTTTTGGTGTGAAACTACAGGGCAATACTAGTTATGATGTTGAGCATGTATCATATCTGGGAAAACTCTCATTCGACTTGCAGGTGGCAATTCATGCACGTCCAAAGAAGGCGTTTTGCATGGTTTTTTCAGAATAAGTAAAAAACTGTTTTTCCTGTTCTTGTCATTTTTGATTTGAATATTAGGGGAAACTCAACACATGTTTTGAACCATATGTCATGTCTTCTGAAAATGTCCTTTGGCTTGCAGGTGGCAATTTATGTCCAAAAATGGCGATTTTTAGGGTTTTTTCCACATATGTTGTGAACGGTTAATCTATTTATTGCTATTTTTGGTGTGAATATTTGAGGCAACTGTATGCATGTTCTGAACTATTTGCCATGTCTCCGCACAATCTCGTTTAGCTTGCAGGTGGCAATTTGCGCAAAAAATGGCGTTTTTCATTTTTTTTACACCAGAAAATGGCTATGTTTAGGTTTTTTTTTCCAAATGTGCCAACAATGGTTTTTCTTTTCATTTTTGGCATTGATCTTAGGGGCAACAAAGCAGATGTTATGACCCATGCTGTATATCTTGGGATTATGTTGTTCTTCAGCATGCAGTGGCAATTTATGTCAATAATGGCTGTTTTAGGGTTTTTTCAGAATGTTTCAAGAACACTTGAGTACGTTTTTGTGATTTGTGGTGCAAATCTTATGGCTTACGTGTTATTCTCTTCTTTGATCTGACACAGAAATTCTCAGTTAAGTTTGTGGGAGTCCACTAATTATGTGACTTGTTTGATTCCTTCTGTAGTGGAAGGATCCAATAAGATGAGGTCAGTCTGTTGATCCTTCGGTCTGTCGGTCCTTCGGTCTGTTGGTCCTTCGGTCTGTCGGTCCTTCCATCTGTCTATCTGTTTGTCCATCACCAGCACTTTTCCTGGGTAAATTCTGGATAGATGTTCCTGAAATTTGGTTTTGACGTTAGAAATTTAAAGTCAAAAGAAAATTGAAGCAGCTGAATTTTTTTGTGAAACTCTTTGTTCAACTCTTGGGTTGATCCATTGTTTTAAAAATCAACAGATTCTGTTCATAACATTTTGTTGTTTGCAGAAAATGGTCTCATTATTTTTTTTTAAATTTTTTGTGATGCTGATGCTTTGAACCATAATATCTTATCTGCCCTTGTTTGCTCTAAGCATGACTATTGTTTCTGACAAAAGTGGATATTTTTAGGGTTTTTCAAAAATCTGATTATTAATTTTTTTCAATGCGGTTTTCGAAAACTGGATAGCAATTGACATGATCCTATCGACCATGTGTCATACCTGGAAGAAAACTATGGCCATTTATGTAAAAAATTGTCGTTTTACGGCTGTTTTGAAATACTTCAAGACTTGTTCCTTTTTTTGACTCATGCTTTAGCGGATGAGCCTTTTAAAAATGAGACCTGTCTGTTCTTCCTTCTCTCTGCCGATCTGTCCATCTGTCAATCTGCCAATCTGCCAGTCCAACTCTGGCACAGTTTCAGGGATAATGGTTCAATGGATTTTTCAGAAATGTGGTGTGATTGTGAAATTCTATGACCAAAACAATATCAGCAAGCAAAGGCTAAGATTTTTGTGTTCAAAAATATGGTAGGTGAATATGGTATTCTGTTGTGCCACGAAGATCCACAATTACATTTAGGTACTGCACTTCATTCACTTGTTCTTTCCTTTTCTACTAGCCATACCTGCACGGCGAGATGAATGGATCTGCCCACAGTGCACATTACTGAATCCTGCTACTCTACCCAATTGTAAAACATGTATCGCTCCTCGACCAGCAGACTATGTTGTGCCCGATAATCCTGTACTTGATTTGGAGGAAGAGGAGCGACTGCGTCGCGAACATTTGTACGAACAGCAAGCTATACAGGTTAGTTTCTATCTAATTAGTAACAATCAAGTTTTTATTCTTAGATCTCTTTTGACGATGACAATATCATTGACATGCTGGTCAACCAGAGTATTATTTGGTTTTTGTGACCACATTATGATGGGCAGTGTGACGACATTGTGATGTGTTGAGTGACCGTATTGTGACAGGTTGTGTGATTGCATTCTGATGGGTTACGTGACTGTATTGTGATGGGTTGTGTGCATATGTATGTATCACTTAATATACCTACTGTAGAGCGCAAATCATGACGAAGTTGCTTTGTCCCCATCAATGTGCCCAGAGTGTAAATTCTGACTATTTTTAATTGATAGTTATGTGAAATTGTGATGCATATGGTATTAATTTGTATTATGGTAAAATAGTAAAGGGTGCATAGAATTGCAAACAAAATCAATTTTCCTATTCATTAATTTCCCACAATTAGCTGAGTTATGTTTGAAAATATCTGAGGTGGATCATTGTACTTGATGACACAGATAAAAGAATATTGCTAGATATGTATGGGAACATCAAATATCTGAAGGAAACAGATTTTTGCGGACGCAAATTTTTGGGCTGAACCGGGATATTAAATATCTCTCAAACCTTTTAAAAGGGTTCAAGCAAAATAATCACTTCTCACAAAGGATATTAAAATCTTGGAATTGTCAAAACTCATCCCAGCAAAAATTCAGAAAAGGTAAAAATTTTAACCCTTTGAATGCCAGACATATTTCCCGTAAACTGCCAACGAGGTATATATACGTCATTCATAGTGGTGCCCGAGCAGCCGACCAGTTTTACCCTGTGCAGCCAACCCTTTGTAGAGCATAGCTGACAAATCCCCTTCCTTGCCCCTTGAGAACCGTGTATGCGCGCCTTTTTCAAGTTTACACCAAGTTGAATAGTATCCTACGACGTATTGAGAATACGAAAAACGAGCTCCAACAGCCAGCCAAAAGTATGCGAGCAGACATGAGCAGCCGGAACCTTTGTTGCATCATTGTTGTAAGGACGTATATATACGTCCATGGCTGTTGGCGCACATATCAAAGGACGTCCTTGGCTGTTGAGGCCTCATTTACAGTAAGGAGCTCCGCTGCTGAATACGCACCACGAGGATGTATATATACGTCCTTGGCATTCAAAGGGTTAAAGTAATTTCATCACTTTCAGAACTGCATGGAAAGGAAGCTTGCCCAGCAATTCTAGAAGCAAATACAGCATAGCTTAGACAAGTTCATCACTTTTGTAATGCTCTTTTTATTTGAGCATTATCCTGCAAAATTGTGGAAAATGTAATAACGCTAGCAATTGATTACTGCAAAATTGTGCATTGTAGATGGTGAAATTTGATTCTGCGAAATTTCCGAAAAAAGTTGGTGGAAAGCATTCTTCCATTAAGAAAATCACCAGGTTGCTATACTGTAAAGTAGTGCTTTTTATTTTGCCGCTTGAGTAGTTTGCCTTTTTTTCTTTACTTGTTACTGTAGTTGACTAGACTGTTCTATGGTTATACTTATCCTTTCAGTTGGAGCTGAAACAGAAGAAGGAAGACGAGCTGGAAGCCCAGCGCAACTATCAAATCATGATGCAGTTGGCGCAGAACAATCTCTTACAAAATCCTCATCCATTTGAATGCGGAGTTTGTATGAATGAGGTTGAAAAAGGAGAGGGTGTCATGCTGAGAGAGTGTTTGCATACTTTTTGCAAGTAAGTTTTCAAATTTCAGTAAGCTCACTTACTTCCGCATTTGCGGGAGGTCTTTCGTGGCTGTGTTTGCAGCCAATTTGTCTTTTTATCAACCAAACTGTAGACAACTCAAGGGCTGATGCCCATGGCTCCAGTTTCTTGTTTTGATTGTTTCCAGAATGCTCTTTCATTGGTTGTATCTTGATGACTAATATTTTTATTTGTTTTGGCAGTCATCCGCTTTTTTTTTCACAACTTGGTTACTACAGGTTGTCTTTAAAACACCTTGGTTACCTTAAAATTTTTTTTCAAATGAAGATCTTCGACTTCCCTTTTTGAACGAAAAGATGTTTGATTTTGAATGAGCATTTCATCCATGTTATCACCGGTTTGATTTTGTTCAGGTTATGTGTTACAGAAACTGTAAAGAATTCTCAAGAAGCTCAAGTGCAGTGTCCGTTCAATGATGGATTCCCTTGCCCTGCTGTGATTACAGACCAAGAGATCCAAGCGGTGTGTAGCAAGATTTTTCTTGCACATTATTTATTTCAAAAGTTGTGAAGCATGTTTAAAATTGAGTACAGTTGACAACGGCAGTTTTTGTCCTGACTCTACTCTTTCAGATGGCATTCTGTTGAATTTGCTTGTTTTTGCAGGGTTGCTGCACCTCGTAGCATTTGTATGTAGAAATAATCAGAAGTCCTAATGAGTTTTTGAATTTTTTGGGAACTTCTAACTTCTTCAAAAGTTCATCGAAATTCATGAATCAAGTCATTCTGAATGTAGTTCAAAGCTGCTTATAGTTGACAATGAACGGAAATGCATTCACTTTACCTAATATCTATTACTATGTTGAGATGATGTCAACATCTGCCGCTCTGTAGGGACTGCTCTTTTCTTTTCAACTCTATGCTTCTTCAGTTAACTGCATCAGTATAATCGTTTGTTTATTCATCTGATTATAAGAAATCGACAACAGCTAAAAATCATGGTACAATTTTTGAAACATTCAAAGGAATCTTATTGAAGCTAAACAAATAGATAAGAATAATAAATAGACTAAATCACTTTCTCCTTATGATCAGCCCATTATGCTGTGTTTTATAATGATGCATAGTTGGACAATCACCGTTAGGTTTTATAGATGATTTTATTGTATTCCCATTGTATTCCAGATCAGCTTCATGCATCTCACATGTGCCATAAATAGTTCTGTAAAATAATAGCTGTTTCCACACTGTCGAGCTAAATCGGACGAACCAAATTTCTGGCTCGTCTGCCTTAGCTCGATAGTGTGGAAGCGGTAGACGAGCTACCGAATGAGTAATAGATACTTAGCTCGTCACTATTTAGCTCATCAGTACGGATGCGGGAGCAAGACGAGCTAAGTTTAACCACTCTTTACAAGTTGCTTCTGATCTTATCACGTCGAGCTAGTCGCATTTGGTTCATCGTTTCGATCAGCCAAATTCGTCGAGCCAAATTACCGATTATTTGGCTCGTCCCCTTCGTCGCTTTAGCTCGACAGTGTGGAAACGGCTAATGTTGATTCGAGATCAGCTTGGTGGGCAAATAGGGATTGCCCACCTCGGAATGTAGCCGGTTTTTGTCAAGTTTTCGTACTTGGCAAGTGGATGGGTAAATGGTATTATGAAAAACCTAATTGATTGTTTTTTTGGTGGCAGAATGTGCACTTACAGGGGCTTACTCAGATAAAATACACATATGCGAACAAACTTGGATGCCTTGGTAGCATACTAGCATTTTATGATTCTCTTTATGGCCCTATTACTTCGCGATAGAACTTTTCACACATTTTGTGATTTGAGAAAAACAACAAACAATATGGACAGAACAGACAGAGGCAAATGGATCATGTCAAAAGTCACTCTTTGTATGCTGCAGAGGACCTCTCGGTATTTCCTGTGAAAAGTAAAATAAAGAAGTAGGGAGAAATTTCATTTTCTGCATGCTTATCTCCTGTTTGTTTACTTTACATAGCAACATTGAATTGCAAACTGTTATTTCTTTCTTTCGTAGCTTTTAAGTGTGGATGAGTTTGAAGAATTTCTGAATAGAGGCCTGCGCATAGCTGAGAGTAGCCTTCCTAATTCCTTTCATTGTCGTACTACAAACTGCAAAGGCTGGTGTTTATATGAAGATGAGGTTAACTTTTTCACGTAAGAGGACCACTACTTTTTTTTATTTTTATTTGTGAAGTTAAGTGTCCCGTAATAATTTCCAACCTGAGTCAAACCCTGTGAGTAACAGGTCAAGGTTTTCAATTTTATGGTGATCAGTTTGTTGCAAGATTTTAGCATCGAACAGAGTTATCTCGCTTTTTTGATATAAAATGTGTTGATTACTGTTGGAGACCATGACCATTTCTTTGGAGGGCATTTTCTCCGGCAGACATATCCCATGGCTGATGCTGTTTTGTCTTTGATAATTAAACGTTGGCTGATACTGTCATGCTTATGACAGTTAAACGTTTTTTTATAAGACACCAGGCACCTGCGGTAGAAGCATAAGTTTCTTAAATTGTTTGTGATTCTGCTAGAAAAAGTTTGTTATTGAATATCTAAAATATGAATAGTTTGTGAATAACGAAGCCAATTTAATGATGCATCCAAGCCTTAATATAAATCTTCAAAATAAAACATTCAAAGCATTTGCAAAAATATACTGTTATAGTGACTCTGTGACTAGTGCATTCACATTTCAAGAAAGTGTCAATATGTTTGACTTTGTTGGGAAACAAACAATAATGCTTCTTGTTTGTAAGATTAACGAGTTTGTTCAATTTTAGGGGCCTGCAGTAGTCGGTTTCTAACAAATAGGTTTCTTATAAAAAAAAACCCGTCTGCCCTATTTGAATGTTGGAAAAGGAAGATAGGAAGGAGGAAGGTACATTGCCCAGCCATGCATAGGAAGTCGAAATCTAGGCATCCAGTTTGACTCCCACTTTAGTGGAAGAGTCCTATAAAAAGACAAGGTCTGTTAGTCCTTCAGTCTGTCACCAAAGCTTTTTCCAAAAATCCGTTTTGCAAATTTTTCTGAAAATTTGCACATAGCTCAAGATCAGTTGTCGACAGAAAGTGATGAAGCCACGTTTTTTCAAAACATTTTTGTTTTGCTTGCAGGTGGCAATAAATACCCCTCCCCTAATGGCCATGTTTAGGTTTTTTAGCATATTTCTAGATCTGTTTATTGTGTTTTTATAATTTTTGGTGTTGGACTTAGGGACAATTAGGTGTTATGAATCACTCGTTGCATATCTGGGAAACTCTCGTTTAGCTTGAAGTTGGTAATTTACATCCAAAAATGGTCATTTTTAGGATTTTTCAAAATCGTTCAAGAACACTTCATTAGTTGTTTCTAATTTTTGGTATGATTCTTCGAGGCAACAGTAATTATGTTGTGAACCATATCTGGTAAAACTTTCGGTAGCTTTACGGGTAGCATATTACACTTATAGCTCGTAATTTTTTGGGTTTTTGCAAAATATTTTAGGAAAATTTCATTAGTATTTTGCAATTTTTGGTACGAATCTTAAGAGCAAAACTACTTATGTTATAAGCCATGCGGCTTATCTGGGAAAGCTCTTCTTCACCTTGCGAGTGACAAACTTTCCATTTCAAGATCGGGGCAGTATTTCTAGTTTATGTCCAAAAATTTATATGAATGGATATTTTTTCGGAATGTTGTGAAAGTATTTCAAGATATTTTCAGTATGTTTATTGCCATTTTTGATGTGAAATTTTAGAGTTTTCAGAGGTGAATCTTTTTGTCATATCTGAAAAAGATCTTATTCGCCCTGAGCGTGACTTTTATGATATTCAGGTTGGAACATTTTTATAGTGTTTTTGTTTATAGGGTATGTGAACGTAAGTACTGTAAGGTACCTAATGGAAGGGAGGGGGATGTGGGGCAATGGTTATTAATTTTTGGATTTTTCCGACAACCACCCGGAGCTTATTCCAACCTCCCGCTTATTTATTTCTTGCATCTGATACTTTTTTTAACCTCAGGAGTAAAATACGCCAAAAATGACTTATGTAAGGATTTTCGAGACTTTCCATATTTCTGACCCTACCGCTTTTAAGACCCAAAAATTTTGCAAAATTTCCTACTCCCCCTACTATGAAGACCCCGCCTTCTATTAGGCACCTTAGAGTAGACGTGGTTGCTATCAATATAATATTATGTTTATTAGACCATCTGTTATGTATCCTTGTTCTTTTGTGTGGTTTGAAACAATAATCTATAATTAAATTGGCAAGAGTCTCTAGTTTTGTGACGTATTTCATCGAGCTTTCATTGTGATTTTCTAGATGCCCCATATGTGAGAAGCGGAACTGCTTGACATGCAAGGCCATCCACGAGAACATGTCATGTCAAGAATATCAAGAAGACTTGAAGATACGTGCTGCCAATGACGAAGCAGCTAACAAGACACAACAAATGTTGGAGGTTTGTGTGCCTTTGTTTAGGTTGAACCAAAACATCCATGTTTGAAATTAGGGATTTGCAAGATCAATGTAGATCTATGTATCAGGACACCCCATAGTACTAGTAAAGCATTTTTCTGCATTCCTATTTTTGGACTCCGGTTTTAATAGATGAAACGTCCATAGCAGCAAGGATTAATTTGTGTGAAGTCACAGGTGCCTGTATTAATGTAATTGTGTAAATTGCAAGACTTCTCAGTACAGTAATGGTTCTAATAAGAGCCCAGGCGCTTATTCGAGACTTGGGCTTATTCGAACCATTACGGTATGCTGACGTTTATTTGCTCTTCCGTTTGCTCCTAGGAATTGGTCAAGCGTGGTGAAGCGATGAAGTGCCCTCAGTGTCAAATCATTCTACAAAAGAAGAGTGGGTGTGATTGGATGCGATGCACCATGTGCAAAACAGAAATTTGCTGGGCAACCAAAGGACCTCGCTGGGGACCAAAGGTGAGTATATCATAGGCGAAAACCGAAGAAGATACTTTCATGCATTGTCCAATCCTCATTCGATAGAGAATTCGGAATGTGACCCAGGTCATGGTGTGAAACTTTTTTAACTCCACCTTTAACAGAAGAGCCCTGCAAAACAAGGTCTGTCCCTCTGTCCTTCTACATTTTCTGGAACAACTACTCCATGAATTTTTCCAAAGTTTTGGCTGAAGGTCAAGATCAACCATCGAAACTAAGTCATGAAATGGGATTTTTTTCAAAGAAAAATTGTCTTAAAGGTGGCAATTTGTGCCCAAAATGGGCGCTTTTAGGGTTTTTTCAAAATATTTTTGAATTCATCCATTACTTGAAAGATCTCTTCATTCTTTCAAGAACACTCCATTAGTTTTTTGTAATGTTTAGTGTGAATCTTTGTTATGGTACAGATCATGGGTCATATCTGGAAAAACTCCCATTAGTCGTGGGTGTGGCCATTTTTACGGCCCAAAACTGTCAAAAATAGCATTTTAGCTTTTTGCAAAATATTTGCATAACGAATTATTAAGTCTTTGTCAATTTTAGTGTGAGTCTTATGTTTCAACACTACATTTATTTTGAAACCAGCCTCATATCTGAGGAAAATCGCGATCGACTTGTAAGTAGTAATATCCGTCCCAAAATGGCCTTTTCTTAGAGTTTCATCTGAGCATTTCATGAATGGTTCATCAGGTTTTTGCATTTGTGGTGTGAATCTTGCAGTATTATTAATGTTATGAGCTATGGGTCATACCTTACCTTGGAATGTTCTGTATTGGATTGGGCACGGCTGTGATTGCGGCCAAAAATGACAATTTATGGAGTTTTTTCAAAATATAACTCTTTACTTTTTTGGAATTCTTTACATGAATCGTTAGGGCAGTGCTCCGTATCTAACTAACTGCTGGTGTTTTTGAAATAGCTATTATCTATATACGTGTGGCCATTTATTCACGAATATGTCAAACTCTGGTGATTTGTGTCATGTCTTGAAAACCCTCGTTTGGTTTGAGCATGTCTCAAATATGCCTTTTTTTAAGGGACCCTCTCCGATAGAAACCACTGAATATTGTTTGAATTGTTTGATTTAGCTGCTCAAAATGGCAGTGAACATGTTGGAGATCCGTATCTGAAATAGTTTGGTTGTACTGCCATTTAGAAGATACAGCCATTTTTTTTTGTTGCCAAATTTCTGAATTTTTCTAATTATGCTATCATGTAGTTCAGTGAAGACAACATACTTTAAAAGTCAGCATAAAGCTTTTCCACAGAAGATCATCATCAAGTGCTATGCAAGTACCTCACAAGCTTCAGTAAAAATCTTATATATTCTTCCATGAAAAGAAATTACTAATAAGAGGCTGAAAAGCTTAAAAGTAATTACAATAAATCGACGTATATCAATAAAAGTCATGTCACTCCATTCCTGAACAATTTCAAGGTAGCAAATTCCACTTGTTCATTTAAGATAGGTTTGTGTAGACTGATTAGGGATGCTTCTTAGTTCTTCCTCTTTCTTGTTCAATGAGATGCATGACATAAAATTGACCAGGTGAAAGAATGGTGGATATTTTGTACTAGATGTCTGACTGTTTCAGAATTCTTGGAAGGATTATTATGCCCAGCCCAACGTATTGCCACATTCCTCTCTGTTTCGCCGATGTATTCAGCTTCACAGCTGCAAACACCTTTATACACTACACAAGCTGGTTACTTATTTTTATCCTTTAAGTTGAACAATGACTTGGTCTTCTTGGTTTTCCACTTTATTGCAATCCTGTATCTTTTTCCTGTAAAACTGGACAATTTATCAAGG
>JAOBRC010335572.1:0-13014 GCA_027575255.1 Scolionema suvaense
ATGGTTATGATTTGTGGAATATCTAATTATAATACTGGTTTATTTCATTTATTTAATCATGCATTTTTTAAAGCTTTAGTATATGAGCCGAAAATGCGAAATTCGATAAGTCACTTTCCTTTTAACAGCAACATACTGATGTAAATAGAGCACCTAACTAGGGAAAAAAGTCATAAAATGCTATGTTAGTCCATTAAAATCGCATACACCATAACAACAATTAATAAAATACCAGTGCAGAGTTCGGAACCAACGGTTGAAAAAGATACTTCATTGATATTTCAAACGCAATTCCTACAGTTGCTACTAAAATTTGGTAACCCCCCTCTAATTTTTTTTCTCCACTTTTTGGCTGAACCCCCCCTCAAAAATAGAATTTTGCTACCCCCCCCTCCTCCTTTCTGGAATTTTTCAAAAACATGTCACATTGTGTCTTGCTGTGCTTTGTGTATTGATTTGCGTTGATGGGTGTATTGCTTGTCCTTTCTGAAATCTCGGAATCAAATTGATGTATTGACCACTTTCACGTCAATTCTCGGGGTCCTGTGTATAGTCTATGTGCAGATCATTTTAGGTCTGCTTTCCATGGCACTTTTGTAGTATGATATACTTGATTTGTATTGTCTGTTTTAGATGATTTGGCACCCGTATCTTCATGCAGAAGATTGCTTACATCAGTTCTCTGACACTCTGGTCGTATCATGTAGTCCATACCATCATCTGAACTCGGGAGAGTCGCAAGTTTGGTGCTTCTCTCTGGGGTGGGTATACTCCTCATTCCATTTGACGCCCTCGGTGATGATTTTATTCAGCAAAATCTTGTGTAACTTTATTTGACATATTTGTTCCACAGTTGGTGATGTTCTTGTCTCAGTTGGTGACGTAAACTTTGCCCGCAACCTTTAATATGCTTGATTACTATTTATATACTTGATCTGTTGCTGTTGATGTTGATGTTGTGGTTCGTGATGATGTTGCTAAGTCTTTTGTGTATGTACGTTTTAACTTGTTTCCAAATTGTATTGAATTCTATTGAATTGTATTGTGTAATTTTTAGCGTGGAATTATCCACCCAAAGTGAGATAAACTATATTATATTATATTATATTACATTATACTATATTATATTATATTAAAATAGGGTTAAGGGTAAGGACTTCGGCGGAAGAAAAAAATTTCGTGGATTTCTGATTTGGTGGGCAAATTTGCGAAATTAAATACCTTTTTTGCACCTCCAATAGTGCTAAGTTGAGTAAAATTTATCTGGCTACCATTATACTGCGAATATAAATTATAAAATGTAAAATTCTGAAAACTTAAAAAAATGCATTCTTTATCAATAACCTTTTGAAACGAAATTAGCAGGCACGTTTCATGATAATGCAGTAAACTAAACAATAAATTTCTTTCGAGAAATACCTAGGAATAACTAAATGAAGGGAAAATGCTTAACAGGGAAATTTTGTTCTCGCTATATTCTTAGTTTACTATCCACCGTAAAAACTAATTTCTGCAAAATGTTCGAAAAATTTAACTCCAAGCCATTCTGCAAAAATTGGTTCTGCGCAGTGCCTGGTTGATTAAAGCCAGAGAATAGCGAGAGACGATTTGAGTTTACCCTCTGTTGAACATTATGTTTTATGTCTTGTACGCCTGTGGTTGCTGCTGCTGAGTGAGCATTTTTTATATGATGTTGCTCTCTCAAAAACGTTCAAGATGGCTAGCGGTCGGCTGAAACTAGTAAGTTATTTCTCTGGCTCTAATCGGGGGAATCTCCCTGGGTGGGAATCTCGCTGGGTACGAATCTCTGCGGGCTCTTAGGGGTGGGTTCTTGCCTTGGGGTCATTGAAGTGTTGTTTTTTAGGGCTTTAGGTAGGGGGTTTCTGAACAAATGCTCGCTAAGTTATGTTTTCCTGTTTCCTGCCCTTGTAAATGAGTTCAGTAGCCGGTGGAAAGTCGTGCGTTACGATACATGGTCCACGCCGAGCGGGATGTATTTCTTGCTAGCGAAGTGCATTGAGTACTGTTGTCCGTTAGCAGTAATTTTGTGCTGTGTTGCCATCCACTTGAAGCATTTTTCTTGCTATGTTTACTTCGCTTGATTGATCGAAGTTTTTTGGTTGTGTGAGAGTTGCTTGTTGATGGTTGGTGTATGAGAACAGCTGTTTTTCCAACTGCGTTTAGCTGCTCTTGTCTGTGGTATTGTGAGGCTAGCATACAATCCAGTCTTCTGATCTTCTGGTCTAGTGTTCAATTAATAAGAGTGTAGTTCTGAATTGGTTTCTGCTTGGTTGCCACGGCTTTGTTAGAGACTATGAAAAAGAAGAGAAGTGGGCACAGACAAGATGTTAACAGAAAAATACAGTCCTCTGAGAAATTAATTTCTGAATTTTCAGTTGAGAAGGAAGCGGAGCTTCACTCACTGAAAACTGTGTTGACTCGCAAGCTGGATAAGCTTGGAGAATAAGATGAGCAGATCCAGGATCTTTTATTGGAGAGCACGGATGAGGAAGCATATGATGCTGAAATTGCAGCAGCATCCGACATGAGTTCTGAGATCCACAAGGCCTTGTGGAAAATTGATAAGTGCTTGATTTCTCAAGGTGGGGTGCCACATGGGAGTAAGGACGTAATGTTGCACAGACAAGATTTCTGTGGGTTCGCTTGCTGGGTTGGGCAGAGTCAAACTCCCCAAATTGGAATTGCCGGAGTTCTTGGGAGACCCACGATTGTATCAATCGTGGCGTGACACATAATTCCGCAATTCATAATAATGAAGACTTGAGTGAGATTGACAAGTTTAATTACTTGTGCTCTCTTCTTAGTGGTGTTGCCTTGAGCACAATTGGTGGTTTGTCTATCACTGCAATAAACTATGAAGTTGCCCTGAATTTAATTTCCGATCGGTTTGGTCGCAGGCACGTTGTGATCTCTGCTCACATAGATGCATTGATGCAAGTGCCAGTAGTGAGTGATGTTTGGAACCTTAAAGGACTGCGAAAGGTGTATGACGAGGTGGAGTCTCACCTTAGAAGTTCGCAGTCACTTGGCGTGGGCTCAGAAAGCTACGGTTGTCTGTTAGTGCCGGTGATTCTCAATCGTCTCCTTGAGGAGATCAGGTTAGTCATAAGTCTTCAGTAAGATCCGAAAGGGGAAGTGTGGGAACTGGATCCGTTACTCAAGGTGTTTAAGTGTGAAATAGAGGCGAGAGATAGAGCTGGACTTGTTACTGCTACTGCTACTGAAGAATTATTCTCCCTCTCAAAAAATTCAGCCTTGTGCTGCTGCTTTGTTCACGGCGGCAGAGGAGAAAGGATGTGTTTTCTGTGGGGGCAATCATTCAACCAAATTTTGCAAGGTTGTGACTGATGTCAATGCTGGAAGGGCCCATTTGCAGAAGGGTGGGAGATGTTTTGTTTGTCTAAAACCAGGTCACCTTGCTAGAAACTGCAAACTGTCAAAGACATGCTGCTGTGGTCTTAGACATCACTCTTGCTTGTGTACTAGCGATAAAAGGAAAGTGGCTCGGGGTGGTAGAAGGAAAATCAGTCTTAATGCTGACACTGCTGGTTCATCTGTCAGTAGTACCTTGTTCGTGAATGGCTCAAATGCAGTGTTATTGAAGACAGCTAGAGCTGTGGTTGCAAATCCTGCGTGTGCAGGGAATGGAGCAGTGGCACGATTGACTATAGACACAGGGAGCCAGTGGTCTTACATGTCTGATGCTTTGAGGCGCCGTTCGAATCTGAAGGCCATTGGGTCAGATTATCTGAGAATAAGCACATTTGGTGCTTCTGCTGCTCATGAACAGAAATGTGACTTAGTTCAGTTGAGTATCAGGAACTTGGCTGGAGATGAGCAAGTATACGTGACTGCTTGTAGTGTTCCTACTATCTGTCCTCCACCTGGTTGTGTGGAAGTTGAGTTAGTCAAGAGTGAACACCCAGAGTTGAGTGATTTGTACTTGGGTGACGATGCCAGTCGCTTTACTGGAGAAAGTACTGCATTGATCTCTTAGTCGGAAGTGATTACTATTGGGTATTCATGCTTCAAAAAACTGTTCAGGCAGAAGGTGGACCTGTTGCCATGGAGCTCCAGATTAGGCTGGATCCTGTCAGGACCTGTTAGTGGCACTTCTGCTGGTGAGACTTCCACAATGCTGATAGTTAACCCTGAGAAGGACGTACTACTTGACGTTGAAAAAATGTGGTCTCTTGATACCATTGGTGTATCTGAAGAGGGGGAAAATGATGTCCTGTCTCGGTTCGCGGAAACTGTGAAGTTTAATGGAAGCAGGTATGAGGTTGAGTTACCATGGCGACAAGATCATGACATTATTGCTGACAAATTTGACTTGTACCGTAATCGGCTGTTCTCTCTTTTGCGTCGTCTGAAGTCAAACCCTGATTTACTAGCTGAGAACTCGCGTGCTATGGATGAGCAGTTGGCTAACGGGGTATTGGAAACAGTACCTGAGACTTTTGCTACCTCTGTTGGGTCAGTCTACTATATGCCTCACCACACAGTGGTCCGGCAGGAAAAGACAACAACTAAACTAAGAGTTGTCTATGATGCAAGTTCAAGGGTTGTTGGACCCTCCTTGAATCAAGCGCTGTTTGAAGGTCCCTGTTTGCTGCCAGAAATTGTGAAAGTCTTGCTCCGTTTTCGCATTTTCCAGATCGGCCTTGCGGCGGACATCGAGCAAGCTTTCCTGCAAGTGGAACTGTGTTAATGCTACTACCCCAGAGATAATTTGTCTGCGATTTACTAGGTGTGTGCTTGGGGTCACTTCAAGTCCCTTTCACTTACTTGCCACTTTAAAACATCATCTTGATGGATTCAGTTCTTCACATGCAAGTACTGTGTGCGAGCTCACTCATGGCATGTATGTCGATAACCTTAGTTCTGGGTCTGACTTTGTAGAGGAAGGCATCACCTTGGTTCGAGAGGCAGTTTCAATTTTGAAGAAGGGCGGTTTTAACCTTACGAAATTTGCTTCAAATTCTGCTGAGTTGCAATGATTGTTGGATAAGGATGTTGGTCAGTGTTATGCGAAACCATATTCTGAAATGACTTATTCCAAGTACACATCATCCTCGCTAGATGTTGTCCAGGGTACAGATGAGCAGAAGGTCCTTGGTGTCATCTGGGATAAGAAATCAGACAAGTCGTTTTTTTTTGGTTTGATACCATCCTTGACGACACACCTTGTGTAGCTGTCACCAGACGTCAGTTGCTGCAAATGATTGCACGTTTTTTTGATCCTCTGGGAATCATTGGCCCCACAGAATTCTCTTCCGGGAGTCCTGCCACAAAAGGTTGGACTGGGATCAACCACTAAGTCATGAAATGGGAGGAAGGTTGGAAAAATGGCTTTGTGACGCGAGGGCTGCTGAATCTGTTCAGCATGGCCTGTTTTGCTTCCCACTTCCTAGAAATGTGGTTGGTTCCTCACAATTGGTGGCCTTCTGTGATACCAGTACTCGTGCATTTGGGGCCGTGGTGTTCATTCGCACTGAGAGAGGTCCACTGGTCGATGTAAACTTGTTAATTTCTAAGGTTAGAGTACCCCCGTTGAACTGTGTTTCCTTGTTCACAGGAGCTTTACTTCTCTGACTCCAGAACTGTATTGTGTTGGATGAATAACAAAAATCAACACTTCAGACAATTTGTGGAGAATCGAGCTGTTGAGATCAGGGAGAAAAAAACTAAGGATGTGGTTTGGGGCCATGTCAGTGGATCGGAAAATCCTGCTGATGTGGTCAGTTGAGAGTGCACTGTCTCAGAGTTGAAGGAAAGTCTACTTTGGTGGAAGGGGCCTAATTGGCTCACATTGCCTATTTCGGAATGGCCAATATCGACATCGAATGTAGATAGTACTGCTGAGTCTGTGGAAGAAATGAAGGTGGAGGATCACAAGGTACATCAATCTGAATATGCTCTTGTTAATGTCACTTCGGATGTGTCTCACTGTTTAGACATATGTGCATACAGCAATTTACCGAAACTCCTTAGAGTGACTGCATGGGTAAATAGGTTTGCACATAACGCCTTGTTGAAGGGCAACAAAACGGAGAGAACGGATTTGGTATCTTACTGCAGAGGAGCTACTGGAAGCTGAGCACCATTGGATCCAATCTGCGCACCAGATGGTTCCATGTGACTCAAATTTCAAGCAAATGTTTTCTCAGCTTGACCTTTTTGTTGATGATTCCGGCTTGTTTCGCTGTCCTGGGAGATTGGAAAGATCCAACTTGGACCAAAGTCAAAGATATCCTATTCTGCTTCCTAGATCTTGCAGGTTTACCGAACTCGTTGTGTTTGATGCCCACAGACAAATGAAGCATGCAGGTGTCAGTAGCACCATGTGCATGATCCGTACAAAGTTCTGGGTATCACGGTTGCACCAGCTAGTCCGTCAAATTGTTTACAAGTGTGCGATATGCAGGAGGGTTGTTGGCAAAGCCTATCAAGCCGGGTAGTCATACAAGAACCGTTTTCGACTTGTGGAGTGGATTTTGCTGGGCCCTTGTATGTTAAGTCTCAGGAACGATCTGATTGTTCTAAGGCATATATCTTTCTTTTGAAATGTGCTGCCTCTCGTGCTATTCATCTCGAGCTGGTGCCAGACTTAACATCTGGTAGTTTGATTCAGGGTCTGCGACGGTTCATTGGTAGACGGGGCTGTCCCCAGACGATCATCAGTGACAACGCAAAAACCTTCAAATCGGAGGAAACCATGGAAGTTTATAAGTAGTCGTGGTATTGCTGGAAGTTCAATGTGGCTGAAGCCCCATGGACAGGTGGTATGTTCGAGAGGATGATAGGTCTGACGAAGGTGTGCCTTCAAAACATTCTAGGCCAAGCACACTAGTCATTCAAGGAGCTGAGAACTGTTTTGGTGGAGACAGAGTCTGTAGTGAATGACCGCCCAATCAGTAATGTGGATACGGCTGACACAGTGGAGGCTCTTACTCCCAATCATCTGGCGTATGGACGCAGACTGTTAGCCATGACTGATCAAGACAGATTTTCTAGCATGCTTGATGGCTCAGATGATCTGTGCAAGCGTGTCCTGCACAAAAGAAAGTTGTTACGGGACTTTCAGTCCAGGTGGAAATTCGAGAGTTGAACTTCGTCAGTGGACTTCTAGGTCACATGCGAAGGCTCACAGCAATGTTGCTGTTGGTGACGTTGTGCTGGTTGAGGGTCCAGGCCCAACGGTCCTTTGGCGCTTGGCCAGAGTAGTGGAATTGGTTCGCAGCTCTGACGGTTTGGTCAGAGCAGCTAAGATTTGTATTGGTTGCAGGAAGGGTTCAGGTAACTCATCTCTTCTCGAGCGCCCGATTCAGAAGCTTTACCCCTTAGAAGCCAGACTAAACAAATATTCTAGGGACACTGGGGCAGAACTGCACTTGGGGGCACCAGAGAGTGAACTCCCGGGGACATGAACCTGTGCTGGGGTAAGGGGAAACTTCAAAAAGCTCGTCCACGTAATGTTGAATTTCATCCTTTTGAAGACTGTTCTGCTGGCGGTACCCCAGAATCTGGGGCTGTCGCTGAACCTTCTTTGCCGGACTCCAAAATTATCAGAGACGACGTTGCTACTGATGATGCAATTGTAGCTGCCATTAAACAAGATCAAGGTCCACATCGTTGTTCAAACCGTGCTGCTGCAAGGGATGCTAATGCTATCCGAAGACTTGCAAACATGTCTTAAAGATGCTTTTTGATAGCAAGATTTACTTCCAGTATAATGTATTCCGGAACGATTCGAAATTGACAGCTGTTCTCGAACAATTCGAACTCACTGATTGATGTTAGCAGCAACGGCTGCTGTTTTTGCTATGAAAATCGACTCCATCTTGTACTGGTTATCAATTCATTTATGAACTCAAAATTGCCTGAACCGTAATCGTACTGAGGTTACACTGTACTTGATGTTACATTCAGGAACTGAAAGTCCGCTGATCTTCAGGGCGGCAGTGTTGAATATTATGTTTTGTACGCCTGTGGTTGCTGCTGCTGAGTCAGCATTTTTTATATGATGTTGCTCTCTCAAAAACGTTCAAGATGGCGAGCGGTCGGCTGAAACTAGTAAGCTATTTCTCTGGCTCTAATCGGGGTAATCTCGCTGGGTAGGAATCTCTGCGAGCTCTTAGGGGTGGGTTCTTGCCTTGGGGTCCTTGGACTGTTGTTTTTTAGGGCTTTAGGTAGGGGGTTTCTGAACAAATGCTCGCTAAGTTATGTTTTCCTGTTTCCTGGCCTCGTAAATAAGTTCAGTAGGTGTTGGAAAGTGGTGCGTTACGATACACCCTCTCTTGCCGTTCATGAAGGGAACATTGCCCTGACTCAGTTGACAGTGGTGCAGTTTTAGCCGTATTATCGTGGGTGCATTCTGCAATTTAACCATTTTTGCGCATAAACACAAATGCCCACCAACAGCATGTGACACACTGCTCCATTACCATCCACTTGCAGATAACTGCTTACATCTCTTTTCAAAATCCGAGATGATTGATCAAGTCTTGTCTGGTCTTGATTAACGGCCCTCAATTAATTTCACCTGCTATGGTTTCTCATCAGACGTAGTGTCTGTTCATTCTATAGAATAGCATGGGAACATCACATGTGATAAGGACAAGTGCTCCACCCGCGATGATACTTATCTGCATCATAGTATGCATGGTTACAACGATAGATCAGTTACAACGATGGATCAACCACAGCGTGCCAGTCAAAATACTGCTTCTAAATCTTCAGATATCAGCGTACTTCTGGCTAACAGCTGTTTGACGTTCATGCCACACATTTCAAGTTTACTTATAAATGCATGTTTGTGATGTAAGTACCTCTCAACTACACATCCGAATTCAAAGATCTTTTAGGGTTTTTTAGTTAAAAAAAGGCTCTCAAAGCCCTATGATATCAAAAACCAGCAATTTTTGGACATTTTCGAGGCCCGATATTGGACAGAAAATGAATACCTGATACAACAGTTCTTTGCTCTTTCTCAACTCTTGCGTTGGTGTATTTACTCTCAATTACGAAAGAGTTAGAAGAAGATGCACTTACCGCCTATCTTCTTATGCACAGTTAAGCTTAGTTAAATACTGCCTATACTATGTATTTGTGTTTCAACGATAGTGTGTGTGGCTTTCCCTACTATTGTAGTCACACTCTTGCTACTAAAGGTAGTATAGAATTCAATTTCACCTTACTCTGGATTCATATTATTCTGCTTTATTTAGTAGCCTCCCCCAGAGCTAACCCTCTAGGAAGGTCTCACTCTGCCTTACACTCTGGCCTAAATACAACTGCGAAATCTGCAAGACAACGTTTTCTGATGAAAGCACTATAAGAGCAAGATATACAGTGATTATCGCTGACAACACCGGTGCAGAACTCAATCAGGGTCACTCTATTAACCCTTCAAGCCCGAAAGACCCACGTATGCATTCCGGATATAAAAAATTGCCAAGTGTTTTTTTCAACACATTTCAGATGAGCAAGTAACATGATGAGCATTATGAACAACACAACCTGAAGTTTAGGATTTGAAGCAAGGAGAAACATTCTCTGGAAGATGATAAACACCCCTCCCTTTTTCAGGGAAATGCAGATCTGTCGATGTCAAGGACAGAAGAACGGAGCCCAACAACGAAAAAGAAAAAGCGACGGGAGTTCCATTGAGTGCGAAAGTTGCCATGTGCCAGAGCATGCACAGTATATGTTTAGAAGACCTGAGGGTGATCAGTGACACAACAAGGACACCATCTGGGTGTCAGCACTTGAGACTCTAGCTGTGGTTTTAAACATGTTTTACGGGCCCAACACTCAGCCCTGCTCAGATAGTCAGTCAGTCAGTCAGTTGATCTGAAGCCCGATTACATGTCCATAAAAAATGCATCATACGGCCGCACTCACACACTCACACCAGACGAAAAACAAACAAAACAAAACAAATGTGAAAAATATAAAGCAAAAAATCCCCCACGCAAAAAAAAAAAACGAAAACAAATAAATAAAAAACCAATACACTAAGTCCTACTTAAAAAAATTCCAAAAAATAGCAATTAGTCATTTCGTCATGTTCTTGACACCAAACAAAGAGAATAACACAAACACAAGTCTTCATGAATTTTACCACAAATCCGGATTAAGAATTGTGCTCAGTCTGCTCTCAAGTAAAAAAGTAAAGAGGAGGTGCCGCTGTTAAGGTGTGACATAAAAATTTTGGTGACACCAGCGTCATTACACAGTTACCAGCCTTGGGACAGCTCACATAAGCCCAGTAATGCCCCCAGTATCACAAGCCAGAACAAGCACCCGTTTCTTAATTACTGATTGCAATTCTGACCAGGCGGCTTTATATGCATTTCTCTTCATTCTTCCTTACATGTTTCGTGGCTGGCAGCTGTTGCATTAGTGTCAATGATGTACCATAGAGTTTCTTATATTTTGGTTTAGACTTGGTAGCAAAGTAAGTGAGGTTGTCAAGGCCTTCGCAGCCAACAATTCCTAGTTCCACCTGGTGCCAATCTCATTAGTCTAGCTCACTATCCCAGCAGCATCTTCTACCTCAAATATCCACACACAATTCCCTTCAAGATGGTAGGTATACGCAAAATACAAGCTCAGAGCTGTTAAACTGACAGATATGTCCTTCAATTTGAAGACATGTATTTTGCAGGAAATCGTGTATTTGTGATGCGTGCATACTATGCTGTGAATACAATATGTGAGATTTACAATGAGTATAGACGTGCTATAGGGCCTTTAATGCCACTTGCCTCATTCACAAGGTTGTTTCTAGGCACTGGGCTCTGTGTTAGGCGCTTACGCTAGGCAACAAAGACATGATTTGTAGTGACTTCTTCATTGGGTGTTCTTGGCCTGGTATATGTCTGGGCGAACGGTGTCTGGGGATTTGGCTGGTGTCTTGCAGGCGGCAGGAGATGCTTACTCGAGGGCCCCACCATCAGTCGAATTTGCCGTCTTTCCTGGTGGTTCCAAGTCTTCCAGCATATCATGCCTCTCTGATTTCTGTAAATACAGCGATCATCCCAAAATGGGTAGCCATATTCGCTTGAGGCAGGTCTTAAATGACAAGTTTTTCAGTTTCAGTTCTTGGAGCTGTTACCTCATCCTCATGTGAATTAGGCCTTATCTGGCCAGAAAAGAATGGATGTTGGATATACTAGTTTTGCATCTAAATAGACAGTATTGACTATTGATAGTTAGCAATTTCTGGACAAAGATTTAATCCAGTGTATCAGACCTGCAGTCGTGGTGATCAGGTCTTTGTTATATCCAAGTAACTAGTGCCCAACACCCTTGATAGTCAAACTCTCAAGAATCGGAAATTAGTAATTTGACGAAAAGTATAGACACTCGAGCTCAAGTTTATCTGAGATTGTTAACAAGCAGCTACTTGCTTTAGCCTACTTCTTTGTCACATGACGTCACAGAGCTGTGTCCCAGCAAATAGTTAGTTTCCTCAAAATCAAAGCAAGATCCAGTAGCCTGTAAATCCAAATGCCCCACTTATGGAGACCCTGAAGCTTAAGCTGCTACTTTCATGAAAGTAATGCTCTTTACCAAAGATGCATGGACCACATGGTACTTAGCAAAAATGAGAACGTTTATCCCTATTGATGGTCATTTCATAAAATACAAACACACCCTGAAGTACCATAAAATACAATATGATAGCACCCTTTTCTGGTTATTTTTGGTCACCATTGTAGTCTCTAAAGCAAGAATGATATTCTACTTTTCTGATTTGGGCTGATACCTCAGCTCTAATTAAAATGGCGGGATAATTACAGTGACCAACGTAAGGAGTATGTCAGGACTTACGAATCCAGAAATCAAGATACGACTAAGTATGTGTGTAACTCCATTACATTTCTTCAGTTTAGTGGAAGTGATGTTAGAATGTCAATGTCATGTATACACACACTTTTCAGCACATTTCCCAAATTTGTTGCCCAGTTTGACTTTACATCAGCCTCCCTTTTGTCTACTGTCTACATCACTTCTGGTGTGAACAACATAATTCAGTAAATTGTGAGCCAATGTCAGCACAGAACAGCAGCAGCAAAAATAGCAGCACCTGATGTAGCAATGCAAAAAGGCTTTTTCTGTTTAAGGTGAACACAACAACAAACATACTACAGACCTTATTTTTAAATTTGTGGGTTTGACCCAGTATCATCAAATGGGAGTAAAATATCAAATCCTTACTTCTGCTTTTTATGTTTCCCAAGATACATTAATAAACATATCCAGTATCCTAGACTGAGTTGCCAAGTGGTTTGAGCCTTCAAGCCAAGGTTCAAATCCCATTATAAACCTCACTCACCTTGGAGAAGTAACCAACAGTTTGGTTTCTCTTCTATCACATGCCTTGTTTTTAACATGTACAACCAAACTTAGCCACGTTATATAGTTACCGGAAAACACTTGCAAAAGTAAACCTCATATAGCAAACGCTAGCAAAACTAAACCTCATATAAGTATGACATGTAAGTCATAAATGTACAAAATGGTTTTGTAGATAATCAACAGAGACAAATAAATAATTGACAAAAATTGTTGTTGACCAATAAGCATTGTAGCAATGTAATGCCAAATTCACTTCATTGGATTGATAGCATTAAATAGAATAAGAATAAATTAAGGTGAAATCAAAATAGTATTCCACTCTACCAATCAACCATCTCTATTATCAATGTTTGATAAGGAATAAAACATCACACAAGAAACATGTTCACTAACCTTCCCATTATCCTTACGGAAAAAGAGAATTAAAATTAATACCTGTATTCTCAATATTAATCAAGGCTTCCCACTGAACTCTTAACGTAAAATCTTCTAATGCAAGATGTTAAAACGATGATAACATTCAGAATTGAGGATTGTACCTTCAAATCCAATTTAATTATCCCAAGCAAGTTTTTTGGGATCAAGGGGAGGCGCAGATTCGACACCGCATGCAAAAGAATTAGC
>JAOBRC010335683.1:0-13012 GCA_027575255.1 Scolionema suvaense
AGTAAATCTGTTTTTTAAATAAGCGCCCCCCTCGAATAAGCGCCCACCTAAAAGCTCCAAAAATTAAATAAGCGCCCAGGTGCTTATTCGAGGCATTACGGTACACACACTGATGCCACTGCACCACATTGTAGGAAAGTAGAAATTTGTCCGAGCATGATGATTATCTGGCCAGACATAGATATCAGTTTTACGTAGAACGATTCACTACCAGAACAAATTCATTATTAGGTGTCAGATAATGTAATGAATCTATTTGACTTCTAAGCCTCACACAGATAAATTGCTTGATCAGATCAATGAATAATTTAGAATTCGGTTGACTTTGGCTGTTTTCCAAATGTGATGCTCTGCACCATCACTTTGTATTTGGCTCAGATGTTGCTATGGAAATCAAGAGGTGTGGTTGTTTCTTTATTTCTGATTTATTGCAGGAAACATCAACGATGGTGTTTGAGCTGTTTGATCTTCGGTGCAGTGGGTTCATTGTAGCATGGTCATTATGATTTCCTTTCCTGCGAACATGTTTTATTGATTCTAAATTGCACATTGCGCACTGCTTTTCTATTCGCTTCTTTCTGTACTTTGGCGAGGGTTTTCAAATGATCTCACATATTCGTTTAAATTTGTTTTCATAACTCAGAGGATCTTCTCCTCTTCATTTCTAGTTGTTCTCTTTTTATTTTGTCACTCCTACAAAGGCCAGCATAAGGAAGTATCCAACTGCTGTTTATCGCTGAAAGAATGTGTCTGTAAGCTTCGTTTTTTCTTGAAATTTTATCCCTGTGCTGGCTCAGAAGGCAGCACCTTGTGAACGGGGTTTTAAATTGGCCATCTGGTGAGAGTCTCAGATGCCTGGGTTTTTGTGTGAGAATGTGTGAGCTATGCAGGAGTGAGAGCTGTGAATAACTGTTTCAAGCTCCATTCTATCATCAGGTGGTTTTTGATAACTTAAAAACTCCAAGTTTTTAATCTTGGGCTTCATGTGAATGAGCTACTTATATATGCGGCTTGTGTCTGTTTCCCTGGATCAACGAAGAGAGAAGCAGTATCATGCAGTATGGCTAATTCGATGTATGAAGTTTTGATGCTGTATGTATGACACATAGCTCAAAATAAACTTATTATTTCTTATGTACAGCGGAGTATTTTTTGTGGTATTTTTCACTTCATGAAAATGTTTCATTTATAAAAATCTTTAGGTTTTTCGTTTCTTTAGGACTTTTGAAAAAATTTACCGATGCTACTGGTCTCAAACTTTTGATGGGGAAACCTTATAAAATTTGAAAAACTTCACAGAAACATAGAAAGTGGCTGATTGGCAAAAATAGTGAACTGCAAAAAGCTAACAAAATTATTAAATTTGCAATGCTTATACCAGTGTTTCTTTTCTTTAAAAGTATTAAAATTTCTATGCCAGGTGTCTACATTTAATTGAATTCAATACAGCAACTACGAAGAGCAATTTATTCACAACAAGCTTACCAAATTTATGTGGACACCGGTTTTCTGCTATTTGATAAAAAATTCATTGTCACAATTAATGTGATGAACATTTAGCCTCAGTGAGTACTAGGGCAACTGGCGGAATATACAATTTCATAAAATTTATTGCTAATATCATAACGGTATGAATTTCGAAAAGCGTGTGGTGAGTAGCAGGCTTTAGGGCACATCAGAGTTCGTGCTAACTATTCTTTATAAAGTACTCGCTTTCATTCTGATGTGTCATGATCCTTGTCCAACCTAGATAAAAAATGCTCTTCAGATTCTTGCTGGCTTTTTTTGATTGTGAAGTGGATAATATGTGGAAGATTCATTGCACTTTAGGATGTTGCATTGCCAATCTAATAACTTGCGTGTGTTTTTCGTCTGCTGGAGGAAGGTATATTTCTAACTCTCATCCGGTAGAGAATGGTTGTGCACGAGATATTGTGATGAGGTTTCATGATGTCACATAATCCAATTTTGAGGTTTTGTTACCATCCCAAAATAAAAAGAGCAGATGCTCAGGAATTGAACAAGTGGCTCTGCTTTACATCATTTGGTAGATTTGTGGGTTTATGCTTGTCAGCAGCTTGAAACTGTTATGCTCCAAAGTTTGCTGAAAACATTTGCTGCAAGCCTCCCTTGTGGTAGATTGCTTTTCATTGTATGATGAATATTCGATGAAGTTTATGAAATTTTGCTGAAACATGTTGTTGTGTATGAAGCATGTTAGCAATCGACTCATGTGCACTTGTTTTGGAGTTAATCTTATGGCGAGCAGATGTAGATATGTGATTCTGTGGATGGGCAGGAAACAGTAAGTGGTTGATCTTCTGTATTTGCAAGCTTGTGTTCCTGAGAATTGGAATTCCTGATATTTTTGGGGTTTAAAAATGTTGTTGAATTGCATTTTTTCATTTTTTTTCTGAGTAAAACGTTTATATATGCTGATATTTTTTTCCAAGATCTTCCAACACATTTTTTAGCTGCCTCCAATTTATTAAAAAAACCCAACAATTGTGGTGTCTAACTTCAAACTCAAAGCAATGGCAAGAGCTCTTGGGATTGTTGTGGTTGTTGCTGAAACGATACGTTTTAGGTGTATGTTAATTTGTTCAAATTTCTCCGTTGATGTCAGACATCATCAGGCATGGAGAAGTACTAGTGGTGACAAAATACTATAGTCAAACACTTAGCGACTATTAATGGTTTCATTGGATATCAATATGCATTGTTGCATGTGGCGTAAAATTTTGTTATAGAAAAAAAAGAAGTTTAGGTGGAGGGATAAACGCTCTTCACATATAACTTTAAGGTTAGAAGAAATATTATTTGAAAAAATATTAGGTTGGATACAGACTATGACGCTTAGTTCTTGGCTACGTTTGGAGCAAATTTATAGAATGTGGGAAGCATCTATTCTAGGTACAGGATCATTTTTGCTGCTTTTTCTTTGAATATTTGTACATATCAGGACTAATATTTGATGTGCACACACAAAACATGCAATGCATGCCTGGTTCACACACCTCTCTCATGAAACAATCATCAAAATACCTTCATTGGAGACATGGACACATATCAGCCTCATTGCTCCTCTTGGACATGCTACACCTGCTGCTGAGTGGCAATACAGAAGGACACTAAGTCAGCTCTTTTGCTGCTTGTATTGTCAGATGATACAAAAGCTGGAGACACACACACAAAAGAAAAATGATGTTAAGTGCAGGTGATTTTTGGTAACTACTCCTCACTTTCAGGACTTAAACCTTATTCTACATGCTATGTCTTATCTGCAGTTCATGGCTTAAATGCCCCTTTGAAGACCGTGCTCATATCTTTTGAGCTATTGAAGTCTCTCTGCTGGATTTGAGGTTTATATGAACAATGCACATCTGTGGGGTAAGTTATCCATGAATGGTAGGTGCTTTGTATCTTTATTAGTATGGGGTTGATATACTTATCAATAGCAAAGATCTTAAAGCTGGTATTATATCGAGAATCAAAGGAAAATTTGACACCCTCTGGCTGTTCTACAATGTCGTGAGATTTGATTGCATGTTTCTGGTTTCATTTCACATGTTTTTTTTTGCTTTTTTGCTTATTGATACTGTGATTGTGGACTGTGGCGACCTACATTTGGTCTGAATATTTGGTGTGTATGGTTTATAGAAGAGCACAATTATGAGCTGATTATCGCTCAGGGATTATTGAATGTGCGATAGTGATGGATCTACAGCAACGTTCAAAGAAAAAATGTTGTTCTAATCCGACTTTAACTATACATGAACGGAAGATATGATTCTCAAATTATTTTTTGCTGAGATTTTATCAAGCTTGACGAAATGTCAATGGCAAGAGATACGGATGTTCATCCTGGTGTTACATGTCATTATATTGACCTGTGAATTTCTGCTTGCTTGAACGTACAACTACACTCTTTTTTACAAGAACAATTTTATAAAAATATGCGCATCAAATTTGCCTGAAAATTAAGAACAAACCCAGGCTGTGTTTTAACCCCAAAGTTGAGAACAGCAACACTATTTTAAGGCAAAAATGATCATATTTTGTTATAAAGCTATGTTACTTGATGAGGATGGATTCAAGCATCAATAACCTTTTGTTTTGGTAGATAATTTTTTTACGTTGAAAGTGATTCTATATTAGGAATGACCACACTTTAAGCCCAAGTTAAGAACAATTGAAGCCCAAAACAGGAAAAAAACAACAGCGATCCTCAGCTCAAATTTTCTGGTTCTTATAAAGAAAAGAGTGTACTAGCTGTGTCGATGTGTAAATCTGTTCTTTTGAAAGGTTTACATCCATAGTAGTTATGCGATTTCTCTGTGAATTATTTTCATTGACTTCGAACTCAGGAACACACGTATTATCTCTGTGCTCTTCACTTAGAAACTTGCGACGCACTGAATACGTAACTTGTGGCTAGGCATAACAATCAGAATTACATGGACCAATACTCTACATGTTACATACATACTGGCAGATGCACTAAATGAGCTAGAATATAAAGCAATTGAAGCGTACAGCAACTTTTGACTGATTGATTTAAATTATTTATGATGCATGTCACTATTGTCAAGAATCTGCGACTGAGGAACATAATAAGAGAGGGAACTGTGTAGCTATTTCTAGTTTCAGTTTGTTGGTGGATGTTTTTATGTAGTGAGAACAACGAGAAATGGCCCATCCTGGATGTTGATTTACGATGTGGTAAGCTATAGCACAGACTGTGAAAGAGCAAAAAAACTAAAAACTAACAAAGCTGTATATATGTATCAATATCCTATGCCTGTATATTATGAATGGCAAGACAGGGTGTATGCTATTCTGCTAGTGAGAGTCACATGCAGGGGTTTCAAAAGTTTTCTGAGTAGACGGCGCTGTTGTATGACTAGACGGTCAGGGTTATTGAAAATTTGTTTTAGCTAGACCAACACAAAAGCCAGTGTAGCAGGCAATAAGGTAGGTTTGGGTTGTAGGGGGTGTGTTTTAAGTCCCTCCCAGGTCCAGGGAGCTGATTTTATAGCTGGAAATGTCTAGAATACCGAAAGCCTCTGTATCGGCCTAGTCTATCAAAACATATGTTACTTCCTTCACTTACTTTAAACTGAATTCTTGGACACAAATGTTTGTTAGGCATACCAAAGTTGGCACAAAAAACCCGTAGCAAGAAATTTTAACGTGAAGTGCTTTCTGCGAACCATCAATCGAAAAGAGAAGCTCATATTCTACAGTGCCATGTTCCTCAAAGTTTAGTCTGAGTAGAACTTTTCAGGAACTGGGAATCTCTCTATGCAATACTCCTCAGTGTCCGGTAGTGGTGCCATTTTGGATGGAAGCAGACTATACGGCTTATTCACAGAAACTCACAGGTGTATACTGTAAGAGTGTTTCTAAGGAACACCTAGTGCAGAACTATTACTGGTGTTTCAAGCTCGATGAACAAATACAAATATTTATTGGACGACTACTACGAAGGGAAAGACTTCTAAGCTTTTGGATCAACTTCGCAGATATTGAAAATTGTGTTGCAAGCCAGTCGTGTAGTAAGCCGAGAAAAGATCACCTGTGATCTGTACTAACAGGACTTCTGTCGAGTGGGAAATTTTAAGGAGTTTGGCACAAAAAGTAGCCGGCGCAAATCACTGATTTCTCGAAAGTATCTGGCTCACTGCACCGGTGGCGGGCTGCTTTTGAAACTCCTGCACATGCATATTCTTCCAATTTTTCTCGACTCACTTACAACAGTAGTCTTGTATAACCGAGAGTATACTATTCCTATTTCTTTAGATGATGAGCCATGTGTGTGAAAAGCATGATTGTTATTTGGGCATGGACATTCAAGTTTTGCTTGTTTCTTTTGATTAGTTTGTCGATTGTTCATATAGACACTCTTGTTTCTATGGACCTAGTTAACTTCATCTGAGGCTTCAATTATTAAAACTGAAAGGAATGCTCTCTCCTCGATGAGTATTAATGAAAATCTAAATGTTTTGAGTCAAGATCATATGAAAGTTTGTTTTTTGGAAGTGTTTCAAATCTGAAATGGCTGAAATTGTTATGTAAGTACTGCTGCTTCTTTGAAGAAATACTTTGATTTTGATTCAGTACCAGCTGAAGTGCAAGTATGAGTCTTGCAAATCAAAATGGTGATCTGACTGAAATCTAGACACTTCATGGCCCACATTTCTGCGGATCAAAGCTGATCATCAAAGGAGCAAAGTTTGGGAGTGGAATCACCCTGCTCCCCGTATGGAATAGGGTTTATGTATGAATTTGCCATTGTAACTAATGAAATCCATGCTATTTTGACTCTGTTTATCTGCCAGATGGACAGGCCTTGTGTGTTACTGATTCTGATTCTTGTGTTACAACATGTTATTTGCTACCCAATAACTGTGTCGTCAGTACTTGCTTTAACCACTAGAAACCACTACATGGCCTTCTATGTTGGCATGTTTATAACAAAACAATTCCGTTCGAGAAACAAGGTTAATGTGCTGTATATAAGCTCCAGCTGCAAAAAGCCTCACCTTTACAAAACTGAGTATGTGCTATCTTTGCTGCTCAAAAATGACAGAGTTGTTCAATTCCCATCTTTAATTTATTTCACTCAGATGGTTCTCATCTAGTAATGACTACAGTGATAGAAACCTGGTTCTGATTTCCCCTGAATCTGCATTTCACATAACATGTGTAAGAAATGTTAAATTTTCCATTTCATGTTTTCAGAGGATAGTTGTTCTGATATGCTATGTATATTGTAACTCATCAATTAGTTTTGATCATATTAAGTATTTATTACCAGCTTGTACACGTTGACTTACATTTACGTTTTTTCATTCTTCATTTCGTGTGAGCTAGATGATCTGATGAAAAATTTTTTTCTTCAATTAGCACTTTGTTCAGCTCTTGTTTCATGATTTGTGTAGTGCTAAATTTTTACGGAAATGCCTGCGTAGGTTTTCAGTCAATATTATTAACATGAAATGTGTCTCGGTAGATTGGTAGCCTTAATTAGATTGCTGGCTTCCGAAGAAGACCTGGTAGTGGCTGTGTTGTAGAACAGTATATAGCAAAACCTGGTTTTGCAACTTTAAAGCAGCTGACATATCGCTGTGCATTGGTGACTATTGGAATTGACTTGGGAAAAACAAGAAACAGGGTTGAGATGATGGACTTAAATGTAGATGAGATCATTGGAACTCTTCTTGCTATCAAAGACAGTGCGAAGCAAGTGAGTGACTGGTTTTATTTCATTGCGGAATTTTTTATGTTCACTGAAGTTACTGATTCTCTGAAGAATGGTGGAAGAACCTTTTCTTTGATTTTGATTGTTGAACACGTAATTATGGCAGTATACCTTAATTCACTCAAGTTTCGCGCATCTTATTTTTGTGCATTAATAATTTTTGCACAGGGCTGTTTTGAGAAAATCTAATTTTCGCGCAGAAGAATAAAGCTCGAATTTTTCGCGAATACTTAGTCCAGAAAAGCAGACTGGTTTATAGAAAAAACAGCCTACAAATAGGTACTCATGTGCGGTTGTGATTTGGCTACCCAATTTCCCTCTGCTCCTTTCAACTTTTCCTCAGGTTCTCAGTATTGCAAGGTGATACGGCATAATTTTTTTTTATAAGTTTCGCGCAATTTAATTTTCGTGCACCCCCCTTGATGAAAATTATTTTCTCGCTAATCATATTTCCTCGTGCCCTAATTCTCGCTTATCAATTATTAGCGCATTGGCTTGCAGCGAAAATTAGATGTGCACGAAATTTGAGTGAATTAACCCTATCCCTACTGGGGGGATTCCGCCCCCTACCATATTTTTTACCGCTGCTGCTAAACCGCTGAACCAAATGATATGAAACTTAGTGAGTATTCATAGAATTTATCTAGGAATATCTGGTCCAAAAAATATCCCTGTTATACCACCTGTCCCCTACAGCAGGTGTTTTGTTTCAGGGGATTGGAGGCAAATTCGATGTGTGACGTCATCAAAAAGGCATTTTGCCCCAAGAAACTATGTTCAACTAGCGTAAACAGGCAAGACCTTTTCGATGCTTTGGATGGGGTTGGGACCAATTTCCGCGGTTCGTGATGTTCTGATGACGTAACCCTGAAAACAATACGTTTGGAGCGGGGACCTTAATTAATGATGACATCATCATTGCCACCTGCAATTTTTGGGACCAATCTTTATGTCATTATGTTCCTCATATATGAGCCTACTTACATACCAAGTTTCATGCTTATAGCTTGTTGGAAGCAAAAGTTATCGAGGGGGAGGGGGCAGAATCCACCCCTCCCCCCAGTTCTGAGGAGCCCAAAAAAGCCCAGTAGGGATAGGGTTAAGGTATCCGTTTTTTATGAGGAGCATCTCTTCAGCTATAATCTTGACTGCACATATCAGAAAAAAATCAAGATAGATGGTGAATTTGTTTCGTTTGATTTGAACTGCTATGCAATTCGTAACTCTCCATGAAAACATTTGTGCTGTTACATATTTTATGAAGTTGAGCTGCGGATTGCATAAAATTTTGACCATGATTCTGTATGTGGAATAATTCTACATGAAAATTGCTCTATCTTCTGAATGCTATCATTGAGAAACATCGCTGAAATATTTTCATATTCAGAATACTAGCAGGTATGTGATTGCTTTTCAACTTGAAACTGAAATTGGAGCCAGTTCCGTCATGTCCTATTAGGCCACGTAAAAATGATCTTCTGTTTTGTATAGGTGCTCACATTTCAAAAATCTACCCGCATTGTGCCGTTTTTTGACAACATTTCTGCATGATGTCCTTTTGTCCCACAACTCTGATTGTGGTAAGACGTGGTATTGCCATTTGCCCTATCATGTATTCTATCTGCTCTCAGTGTAGAAGTTTGCCATCATCATAAACAATAGCAAATTTTTTTTATATATGTCTGGGGCACTGGCAGCTAATTGTGTATGTGATCTTACTAACTCAGTCACTTGAAGATAACATGGGCTAGAATCTGTATTGGGAGCTTCGTTGCATGCCAATTGTGCAAAAAATGCCGCTCGCATGTCAAGTTTTAGCACTCAAAAAATATCTCCTGCATCAGCTGTTGGCAAAGCATTGTATCAACATATGTGTACTTTATTTTCTCTTAATTTGCATGATGTCTTGATTTCATTGTTAGACTTCGATACTGATTTGCATGCAATCTCTTTGAATCTAAAGTTCTATAATTTTTGTTGATTACATCATCAAATTAGCTGTGATGTCATGATTTACGTGCTTACTGTGGACCGTTAGCAGCCACACTATTTTTTTCTGTCAGTATTGTAATTTGCGAATATTTTCTTTTTTGCTTTGACGCCATGTTTTTCTGGCTAGAATTTTGCTTGCACCATCTTCTTCAGCTATGCCGTTCTTAGTATGATTTACAGACTATTGTTGTAGCTTTCACAATAGTGGTCTTTATATTTGATGGCGTAAGAAGTGGTGTGTACCGTCCTGTAAGTAGTGTAGCAGTGGCTTGAAATGAAAATATCTGTTTCTGACTGTGAAGGGGTTAATTTTGTTGCCAATGGGTGCTCTACTTTCATTCACGATTGTGCTACCGTCTCTCATTGAAGAAAATTGAGTGCTGGATGCAAGAGAAAGCTACAGCAACTTTACTTATGATAATCTTTTTTCATGGAATGTAGTAATGTGTCCCAGTTATTGACATGCATTGCGCCAGCATTTGCATTGTAGCCAATCAGGCTAACCTGTTATCTTAAGTTGTTTTTTCACAGTTTTACAAACAAATCCACTCTTTTTTCTTCCAGGTTGCACTTCCAGAGACCAAAATTCGTCTTATATGTGCTAAGGCTAGAGAGATCTTTCTTGAACAGTCCAATCTTGTTGAAGTAGGAACTCCCATCAACATCTGTGGAGACATTCACGGGCAATATGACGACTTATTGAGACATTTCGATAAGATTGGCTATCCTGACACTCAGAACTATCTTTTTCTAGGAGACTATGTTGACAGGTATGTTCTTAACTACAGCCCAGCCAGAATTAATTCTACATGCAACTACAGACTTTTGTCATGTGTTAGGGAGAAATCATCAGCATTGAGCACTTGCACGTCATTATTGATTCAGGTGGGCTTTTGTTGTTCTTGACAGTTTGAGCTTGCATGTTACAAAACCTTAATTTTTCAACCAATTAACCCTATTTATTCCGGGCTTTTTGGCTGGTTTAATGCCGGGAGGCGGGGGGATTCCACCGCCCTCGAGGAAGTACCTGTATAGTATCTGTTGGGCCGTGAAACAGACACAGTACTTTAAAACAATCTTTGAGGAGTAAAGTAAACTATAAGTGGAGCCTTGCAAGTTCCCAGAAGTGCCTCAGTTTTGTGAGGCACACTTTTTGAGATTTGCCAATTTGGCTTCATTTTCAAGAAAAGTCGTCTCTGAGACATGTTGCCGCCTGCAACATGACGTAACCTTGCCGATTGCCCACAAAACTCATACACCTTTTGAATTTTTTTTAGTCTCTAAGGAGTGCAACAAAACTTAAGGTGGTACAGCATGAAAAATCATATTTTGGTACCTTTGCTTAATAAAAAGAGCTAAAGAAGATGAGAAAAATGGCTTTTACAGAATTGAAAAAGCTTCTCGCATGGCGGCGATATTTCAGTTAGAAGTTTCAGAAAAGAACAATGCAAGTACAATGGGAACAATACTAAAGAACAAAGCAAACGATGAAAGAAAAAGTATACTTATAAAGACCAAAGCTCTTCGCTTATGGGCTGAATTCGTGGCAAATATAAGTGTAGCAGTATAGCCAGGGAATGTCAAGGTTCAGTCGAACCTCTTGTAGCAGCCACTTCCGAATCGCAGCCACCTCCCAATAACAGCCACTAACTTTCAGTCCCAAATGCTTCCCGTACATTTTCTTCTATAGAGAGCCTCCAAAAAGTGGCCACCTCCAAGTAGTGTTTAGCGGCTACCTGGCGCCACCCCAATTGAAATAAATCAATGAAATACCCCTCTAAAACGGCCACTCAAACATTTCTTCTGCTTTTTGTCTGCAAACATCTTATGTGTATGCGACAGTGCTAACATACAAAAAATGATTACTGTTCAAAAAATGCTTGATTTTACCCATAATTTCAAGAAATACCTTTATTGTGTGTCTTCAATTTTTGTAATGCAATCAAAACTTTTGGTATGCGATCAAAACCATTTGTAGTAAACCTCTGAATAGCGGCCACCTCTGAATAGCGGCCACCTCTGAATAGCGGCCACCTAACCTTGGCAGTAAAAGTGGCCGCTATTATAGGTTTGACGGTATACATTTATCGGAGCTTTAAGCTTCATCTGTCTTGGTCTACATTCAATGGCCTTTTGGAATTCAAATCTTGGACAAGAAGAAACAAAAATGTTAATATATTATGTCTCTTGAACCAAAACAGATCAAGCTAAAATCACCCGTATTTTTTTTGTAGAACAATATAGTGAACTAACCTTGAAGGTCAAATTTGCTCTGTGTATTACCATTAGGCTAAAAGCTTTACATTTGTGCAACACCGTATTTCAACATTTTTTCCTTTGTTCTGGCCATTGTTCTCATCATTTTCCCATTGTTCTTTTTTCAAATTTTGAAAGGCTATATCTCTGGATCTAGAGCTGATATTAGAATTCTGTAAGGCCAGTTTTGTCAAGATTTTGAGGTCTTTTTGATTTACACATGAAATAAAAATTGATTTTTCCTGCTGTACCACCTTAAATGGTGATTTCAGAAAGCATGCTTGATGTACAATAAGGAGATTTAAGTGAAAGATTGGCCAGAAGTTAGGGCAATTTTGTCGCATTTTTGGACCCAAAGCCCTCCCGAAATCCCCTCGCAGTGCGTAATCAACTCACAAACGGGAAATAAAACTTATGCTATAGTATTCAGTATAGAAAACTATGAAAAGTCACAAAAAACGGGTTTAAAATATGGTGCCAAAAAAATTCTTCGGCGATGGATATGCAAAAGTGACGGAATCTCTCCAATTGGCAAAGACATGAATTTAGATCTACCAAAAATTGGGGCAAGTGTGCTTCTAAACATATTTCAATAACTTAGGAAACTCCGTTTTAGATTATCCTCATTCAAATATTCTGCCTTAGAGCAACGATGGTAAAAGGAATTGTCAGTGATTTTATTGAGGCTTTCAGGGCTTTGCAAATTTCTGAGTGTGGTGCACGAGATTTCAAAATATCTCCCAGGCGCACCTCGTACTCCTGGAGAGTAGATCTCGTGAAATCACCATCTGTTTGCTCCTTGCGGGGCAGGCTTTTTATCACAAGATAACAGGACCCTTAGTCCCCTGACTCCGACCCATGCATAAGCTGAGAGATCAAAATAATCAGATGCAATAATAATTAAATCGCTCAGCTTTCAATACGAACGCATGCTGCTTATCAAAGTAAAAAAGATAAAGCATGTCTCTGAGTTCATTCTCAGGACAGGCAATTCGCGGTGGTATTGACATATAGTGAGAAATTGAGTTCTAATGCGACACAAAAGAACGATCGAGCCATTGACAAAATTTCGCATCAGAAAGGAAGCGATCAAACAATTTATAAGCGTCTGCGTAATTCAGAAAGTGAGCAATCAGCTGAGGGACAGGTGAGGTAAGCATACCCGCATCAAAAATTCGTAAGCAACTACGGAATACGGAAGGAAACGTAGGCATATGGCAGGATGATGAATATCTTTGGTGTGCGAAAATTTGCAAAGCCCTGGGTTTTTGCATTCTTGATGGAATATCCTCTGTATCCATTGGTAGTGCATCTGCTGCAAATGCCTTTTGCCATTCAACCTAGTTTTATTTTACTTATTTGCCTTCTAATAACGCTTAGCTATCTTACACTGGTATAGAAAAATTAATCATAATAATAGCTGGGGCATAATCACTTGAATAGAGGTTGAGTTTATGAGCATACCCTAACTGCATAATATGTGTATCTTGTTTATCTTAA
>JAOBRC010335794.1:0-13011 GCA_027575255.1 Scolionema suvaense
TAGAAGTTTCTAATGTGCAAGTTCATGCTTTAGTACTTCCTACTCTGTGATGGACACGCTTGCCAGCTGCAATAGCAAACAATGTACCATAACTACAAAACCCACCATCTACAGTATCCAGCTGATTATAGTTCAGAGTTGTCCATGTGTATTATTGAAAGTAGCTTTCTGATTCGTCGTAGGGTGCCGCTGCTCCAGCTGATTCTGGCCCAGTTGTATTAAATGGAGGGGGTTGCAGGGAGGAGTGCAGCTTGAATGTATGTATTGATGTAATCCTTGCTGTTAACTAAATGCATAGAATTTTGTTGCTCATAGTTTGAACTGTCACTTGGGGCGTATTGCACCACTTTGCATATCTCAGTGACATGTCATTACACCGTTCTCCTTTTCCAGGTCTTTCCGTTTCGAGCTAAATGATAAAAAATCAACGTCAGAATGAACTTTCATGATAGAAAAATCTGTTAAGATGATAATTTACTTTTGTTAATGGTAGTGATAGCAGACAATTTTTGCATGGCCAGCTTATAAGATGCACCATTGAAAGAATGTTCTTACAATTAGTCTCATATTAAGAAGTGCTGAAACGTTTTCAAGGAATAAACTTGTGTTCACTGCGTGTTCAAATCTTTGGAAAATTAGAATAGATCTGAGTCATAATCTTCTTGAACTTGCCTGGTCACATGAATTTGATTCTTCGAAGTCCATTCTGAACTGTGGCTGGGGATTCTCTAATGTTGCTGACAATTTGTTTAGATCTCAGTTTGGGATGAAATCTTGCATGTTTCCTTTATTTTACTTGTTGATATGAATATGAGTCAGGTTAGTGCTCTGGTAAAGTAATTAGCTCAAGTTTTGTGGATTTCTGACTTGATGAAGATGCCAGGCATTTTGGGGGATTTGAACATTTCGTAATATTCAGTTTTTGACATTTCTGTTACAGAAGAGCACAGCAGCCATTCCCTCTTCTGACTGAGCGAAGTCGATGCTTCACCCATATTCGTACCAGATTTATTATTTTCTAAAAAGAGGATGTTGCACGAGAGTGCTTTAAGTGCCATTGCCTACGTACTGTGGACTGTATGAGTGTAAGAGCTTCTGAGTGATCCAAGAGGGTTGCACTTTGATGGATCTGTCTCCATTTCTGCTACTCTCTATCAATAAATTATATAATACTTCTTGTGTTACATGTTTTTGGTGATTCGAATTGTAAAGTACCAGTTGTCAATTTCATCCCGACTATTTGAAAGCTTGATGCATTTTGAAAAATATTTGAACGTTGGGATCAAATGGTTCAAAAGTTTTTACACTTTTGGAAAGGGCTAACTGTACCATATAATTTGGCTATGTATTGTATAGTTGCATCTCTTTTCTCAATAGTCAGATAGCCGATATAAGATATATGCTAACTGTCAGTGTCGCTTCTGTGGTCTGGTTTCTTGAGGGTCTAATATCTATCGACACAACCTTGTTGACTAATCATTGGTGGTGTAAGATACTGGGTGCCTGGTATCTGGAGCACCCCCAAAATTTCCAATTTGAGTGTCAAACAACTTGGAAGATGACAAAGATTTCCTTCAGCGACTGATCAGTTGGAATGTATACAAACATAACTAAGTTTACTGTTTTTCTTACTAGATACTGATATCACAGAGAGACTCTCAAATATTTCAGAGAAAGCGAGTGAGCAGTCGTAATTTTTGTTGGGCCTTCAAATCTGGTAACAGGGTTAGTGAAAGGATGCACTGTAGAAAATATTGCAATTTTTATTACACCACTGATATTTGATTTGAATTATGTTATATTTACGTACGATCTCAAACTGTGTTTCACAAGGGGTAAAAATTTTTTGGATTGGGCTGACACTGTATGTATACTTCTCTAATTGTTGCCTTTTTCTGTTGTAGCACACTTTGTCGTTTCAAGTAGCTATTGTAGCTGATTCAAATGATAATACCTATGCATTCTTCTCGTACGGAGAATTGGATGAAACTGACTGGGCCGTTGTAAGACTTCTTTCTATGAATACTATCTGTGTGCTGTTTTATGTTTCATTCTCTAGTGACCTCAGCAATTTGGAGCAAATGGGTCTCTTTCATTCTACAGAAGTTGCTGCTTGAGCCCCTTTTCATGACTCACCTTAACTCGTTGTCAACACTTTTTGCTTCATTGTTAGGTATTATTTTGAAGTTTTCAATTCTTTGGACTCCGCTTTTATCTGGATATCTGCACTATGGATTTTCTAAAACTTGTCATGAAGATCAACATTAATAATCAATACATATTGATGGACTCAGATTATTTTGAAAACAAATTTGTTTGGATCGAAAGTGGCTATTTTCTCCCAAAATTGGCCATTTTTAAGTTTTTCCATAATATTTGAACAAAGGCTCTTTAGTTGCTATTCTGTTATTTATTTTTAGTGTAAGTCATAGACAATAATAGTAAAATTCTTGTATTTACCCTTACTGTGAGGATGTTAGTTGTTATCTTAACTAACTTGTGTTCACGAGCTCTGTCCTAGTCTGATAGTTCTGATACGTTTGTATTTCTAATGCAGTGATGTAACATAGTAGGTGCCCCGGGCACTCAAAAATTTAAAATTTTGGTTTCAAGCGCCCTCTTCAATGGAGAGATTTTCTTAGGTTTCACCTACAACTGAGATAGTGTTCTGAGGGGCTAAAAACTCCTCCGCTGAAAACCAAACTACAAACGCTATGAACGCAAAAATTTTGGTATGCACATAGCTGCTATACCTTAATTAAGGGGATAAATTTTTGTGTGGATTTATTTTTGTGAGTCAAATTTTTGAGTTTGTTCATATGACCCATATGAGCAGCTTCATTTCTGCTGCAGGCATTTCAGCATATTTGCTGGAAAACCAGCAAAATTGCCCCCAAAAAATTGCTCAGAATTTACTCCAAATTCTATTGTATCTAGAACCAGAACCCCAGGTCATGTTCAAATGGGTCACCATTTATTTCAAAGCTCATCTTTTGCTAGTTTTGGCAAACTTTGATTGGTGCTTCTGCTATGAGCAGTTTTTGATTGACAGAGCCTTGTCTGAAGCATGCATTTTCCTATTATGATTTCCTGTTTTTTCTTCCCTTGCTCCAATAGCCCAATGATTCCTGCTGCAGCCACTTTGCTCGTGAAATTTGGTCTCGTGGTTCTCGCCACATATGCATTGTGCGCAAGTAAATCTGGTTACCACAGCATAAACAGCAGGTGCTAGTTTATAAGCTGACGTGACTTCGTTTTATAGTTAGGGGTGTTCTGAAGATGGTGGGTGACACAGTCAAAACATGTCGAAATATAAACTAATAAGAAGTGGCGTCCTTGTTTTAAAATTTACTTTGCTTATAGTGCTATAGAGCCATTTAGCGTAATCATTGTTTTCATTTGAAATGTTTTCAATAGCTTTGTTGGACTCTTGTTTCAATCGAATTGTGCTATAAAATGAGGCCTGTCTGTCTGTCCATTACTGCATTTTCCGGGGTGACCTCTCAATGGATATTTCTGAAGTTTCGCTGGGAGGCAATCTGTAATTGAAGAAAAGTGGTATCAGGACATATTCTAGAAGGGCAGGGCATGTGTTCGATTTGCAGAAAAAGGGCAGTTTTTTTCATATTTTTCTAAGGATCTTATTGTTTTGAACCATGAAGGGCAGCCTGTTGCGTTTGATAGTCGATAGCAACATGGGGCTAAAATAAGCCCTGGGTATACTGCCAGAATTTTCAAAAACATCGATGTGTAAACATTATGTCCCAAAATGGCCATTTTCAAGGTTATTTTACTAAAATATTTCAAGATTAAATACTTACGTTTTTTGTAATTTATGTTGTGAAAGTTTACAGCAATGGTAGTTAACTCTTGTTTGGCTTGGGTGCAGTCATTCTTAGGGTTTTGTGGAAAATAGTTCTAGATCTTCTCGTTACGTTTTTATAACTTTTTGTTCAGAACGTAGTAGCACTTGTATTTACCTTTAGGGAAGAAATTTTTGAGGGAAGAAAATTTCGCGGATTTCGCGGTTTTGGGGCAAATCCGCAAAATTAAATTCCCTTTTTTACCACCGAAAATGATTAACCGTGAAAATTAATTCCCGCAAAATTTATCCACCATTGAACAGCGAAAATAAATTCCACAAAAAATATAGAAAAATTCCGAAAACTTTAAAAATAATGCATTCTTTATCTATTAGCCTTGAAATAGGGTCGAGAGTCTCTTACAACGATAAGTACATCGTGCTAGAACAATATTTTGATGTAAAAATAACTTTCCCAAAATTGATGAAAAGTATTTATCCGCGAAAATTTATTCCCGTGAAATGCTCTGTTTAGCATTGACCGCGAAAATTAATTCCCGCGCTTAAGGTATGCTACAGGCTGTAAATCACAGCAGAGAAAACTGTTGTTCCCTTATTGCCATAGGTGAATTTACAGTCTTTTGAAAATATTTCGTGATGAAGGGGTACATTCAGACGAGGCAAGAAAAGAGTTGCTGCATCTCATGCTGAAGGAAAGGCACTCTTTAAACGCACTGGAACTACTGCAATAAACCTAAAAACTGATGAAAATGTTCCGTCGTTGAGACCTCATCAATGTCAATTGCCTGCTCGCAAACTTCTCGAGAAGTTCAGCTTCTCTCAACATCGTACGCCAATGCAATTTGCTACGTCAGAGCGAATTTATTGCCTATTTAGTGGATGGCTCTGTCACCTGCTCCCATACTACACCAACTTAAATGAACAAATTTGAATCTTGGCACACATTCCAGCTGTTGCTACGATACAATAGCATAATTAGTAGTTGTGCCTTCGTTTTGTTTTCATGAGATCTTGGTAATCTTTTACCAAGCTGTATAACATTAGCATCCAATGTTAGCAGATCTTGAAAACGGGTGAAGCGTGCTTGGTCTGGAGCAGGCTACAATGCCAAAGTTTAACTCTAATACTACTTTCTATAGCAGCATGCTAGAAAACCTCATTGAGAGAGATTGCGTTCACACTCTCTCTGGGGTTCGAAGCAAAAACTGCACTGACAAAAACTTAGAGCAATCTAAAATGCATTGTGGGTATTTATCAGTATGCCACATGTGTCAGATGCTACAGGGTTACGAGAGGATGAAGCTTTAGGACAATTATCCTTTTCTGTTTCTATGAAGTTGTGTCCCCAACACTCAAGTTCAGTAGATTGAATTGAACCCATTTAGATTTGGAAATTCAGCAGGCATTCATCATCTGTATTACGAGTTCTAACTGCCTCACTAATCTGCCTCAGCATTGACTCGATTGAGTCTCGCTATCTCACATTCAAACCGGAACAAAACCCTACCATAATCAAAGCCGGGAGTGAGACTCGACAGACCCGGTTTCCTAAAATAGATTCTCATACGAACTCTTGCACCTGACCGGCCAGAACTGGACGGTAAGCTTATGCACTGTTCTAAAAATATCATCCAATCAAATCAATCCATCCCCGAAACACGCGATTGTTTTCCTAGTCATGCGAGAGAATATCATCAATGCGCATGGCTGCACTGCGGTCTTGCCAGGGGGTTGTTGACTGTAAAGAACAGACGAAAAGTGCTTGAACGTTTAGGACAAACTTCTGACAACCGAAACAGCTGGACACAAAATCGAAGAAATTTCTCCTGACATTTGTACTCTCTCTATGAGAGAGGAGGATGAATGCAGTGTTGCTAGTCGTTTACCCCTTGGCAAGAAGTGCAGCCAGATGTCCGCTGGCCAGTTCGAACGAGTGCCTCACAGCGAAATTATTAAAATTACCCTGAATGTATCTGTCAATGCGTCGCTCCTGGTTTCGATAATACTGTTGGTTGAACTAGAAGGCTTTCAATACTGCTGTGATTAAGGAATAAAATAAGCGATGGCTTTCAAGTCAACCTCATGGTAACATCACCAAGCCTCTCAGTGACACTCATACTATTCTTTGGCAAGACACTGCCGTGCGCTTCCTGTGTTTATTTCCAAAAGTGGAGAAGAACAATCTGTCCACCTCAACATGTGAAGGTGCTCTTTTCCTCTTGAATATGACGAATGCGAGGTCTCACCCACGTATTCTGACAAGCTACACATACAATTTCATACGTCACAGTTTCCCCATCATATGGTCCCCGACAACCAGTAGAGTGAACAAAGCAATTATCGTGGTTACACCTATCATTCTTGAAAACTTTAGACCTCTGCAACACCTTTAGTTGCTCCACAACAAGTAGTCTAAAGTAGGTGACTTAACTTCTTGTTCTAATAGTCTTTTCAAGACAGAGCGAAGTGTTGTTGAAACAAAAAGAACACTGCAGTATACCATTTATCCTTTTTATCTAGCTTTTCAGAGTTGGAAACAGACATTTCATTATGCTATGGACCATTTATCTCATCTGAGAAAACTCCTGTATGGCTTCAGCATAATGCATAATGCCCGAAAAGAGTTGTTTGTCAGTTTCATGCTATGGACCTCCTTACGCATATGTCTTTTATGTGTCTCGCCATCATTTTCTATGGTATTGTGATGTGTCTCTGATTCAGCATGGCTGATTTGGATGTTATGTCAGATGAAGCTGTTCATAACAGAATTGATGATGATGTATTTTGTGGGAGAATGACTTCACTGTCATTTGAATTTTTCAATATTTGCGTTAAAATGGATTCAGTTCTACTTATAGTTTATGCCAAGTTTGGACTGTAGGCGTTCTTATGTTTTATTTAGGCTGGCTATTCCTTTGATACGTATCTTGGTTTGAAATCTCATGCCCTGCCGTACAGCGGTACTGAAGAAGCTTACAGAGTTGGTGATGGCACAAACATTGGCACGAATGGACAATGGGGTTTTTGCTTTGTTGATCGTAAGTACACATTTTGTGATTTGAAAGTTCACAAATTGAGCTTAGGCAAGAGTTGCTACACACCATATCCTAGTATCTGAGAAGTAAGAAATTGTTGCCATACCACTGCAATACTCTTTCCATACACTTATATTTTACTATGTCACTTATGTACTGTAGGGCATAACTGTATATACAATAACTTATTTATGAATTTATGTACTTTAGTCATCTATGTTTCTGTAGTTAGGTGGTGATGCTCAATCATCGGCCTATTCGGGAGTTGGATCAAGGGTAGCGTCCAAAAAGACACATACGAGTCATGTTTTCTCCGAAGCACTGTTACCTCTTAAGAAAAGCCTTTTTTGATGAATGTTTACAAGTGTTAATTTCATTCATTTTAGACTGTGCAAATGGCTTCTTTTTCATCAAAGATGATTTGCCGAGTTGCTGTTGTTTCGAAGGATGGTCCGGAGACATATGTGATACTCGTAAGCATATTCTTTGATTTTTCCATCATTGTTTACTTGGAAAATTACGTGAAGCTTATGACTCATAATGTGCTACAAGTTTGATTTGTGGTTCATCTATACGTCGTTTACAAACATTACTTTCTTGCTTTAATTGCATACATTAAGATGAGTTTGACTTCCTTGTGTGCTTTTAGACATTCTTACTTGTCCTTTCATTGCTGTTTATACTTCCAACATCATTGCAGTAAGGGAGATCTAGATATTTTTTTGTATGAACTTGTAAGTGTATGACGATTACTTTAGTATAAAACGCTTTCATGATGTGCGCCTTTGAGGGGAGGACCTTTCGCAGGGATTAATTTTCAAGGCCAAATTTTTCAAACATTTTGTGGGAATAGATTTTCGCGCCTGAACACTTTTCATAAATTTGTAAAAGTTACTTTGTCATCAAAATAACATTTTGACATGCTGTACTACCTTGTCACTGTAAGAGACAGTCAAGTACAGCTCAAGGAAATTTATAAAAATGCATTATTTTTGAGATTTTTGTAAGTTTTCTGTGCTGTTTGTAGAGTTAGTTTTCGTGGTTCAATGATGGATAGATTTTGCGGGAATTAATTTTCGTGATTGAGCATTTTAGGAGATCAATAAAGGAATTTAATTTGGCAGATTTGTCCAAAAACAGTGAAATTTCCTTGTGCTAGAACAAACACAAAATCTTGTTTCCAAGCTCAGATAGTATCCGAAGCATCAGACTTGCGGCATGGAAAAACGTTCTACCAAATTTGCATTTAACTCAAATTTATTATCACATTGTCAGCTATACTGAAGCAATTTTATGTGAGGAAATTGAAAAGTACAGGCTGTTTTACATTACTGCTTTTGGGTGTGTATACTCTCCCAGGGCATAATCTAGCTTACTAGCATGTGATTCTTTCTCAAAAGGGATCTTAAATTACCCCGAATAGAGGAACATTTTATAGGAAAGGGCAAATTTTTCCATGATTTTTATGGCATTGGGTGCTATATTGGGGCGCAAAAAGATTCTGGAGTAAGGCCTGTCTCCATTGCAATATGCTCCCTCGGTGGTTTGTTCTCTGCTCTGCAGTGTTTTTTTTATGAATTTCTGTCTTCACCTTTGTTTTTAGTATTTTGAACTTGTATTGCGACTTTTTATGAGAAACTGTGAAGATGGCAAAATACTTATTAAACATTAGTCACTCCACTTCTTAGTGAAAATATCTAGACTGATGTTTTAAATTTGTAATCATCTTTGTTACCTGCCGCTGTAAAAAACTTATTTTGATTCGCGAGCTCAGCGCAAAGAATCCTTACACTGAGCGTCTTTACTGGGATGACGAAGCAAGCCAAATTCTTCAGTTAAAGATATATGCAAGACGTGTTGTTGATTGCTTATGTTCATCGCGTTGTCGTGAGTTATGAATTGGTAAACTAATCTAATGTATTTGATTATGTTGATGGCGTGATGGCTTAGTGTCAGTTTAGAAATTTTACAGGCTGAGTCCCTGAATTATTAGCCCCTTACTTTGTGCTGCGCTGCTCATGATGTTGTTGTGTTCTTTCCTCATTATTGTTGTTAAAGGGACTGTATCCGATATTTGTCTAAAAACAAATGTTAGTACTTAAATGGCTAATATAACAAGGGGGTGGTTCCCCCCTAGTCTTAGATTTTTACTATGAAAAAACTATCTAAAGCTAATGCCGCAAATTTTTTAAAGTGTAAACAGACTTTGTATGTGCATTTTTTGTTGCAAATTTGGTTGCCATACCTATAACAGAGGGGTGTCACATGGCTATTTTCTGACAGGGGTTAATGTCATATTTTGCTACATTTTCGTTTTTTCGGCCCTGACTTCACTTCTGTTTAACCGATTTCAATGATTTTGGGCTTAAATTATTGCTTTGAGGTCTTTCAGAAAATGTCTATTTTGAATAAATTCATGCAGCAGTAGGTCGAAAGAACGGGGGTAAAGTCCAAATTTTTCCCATATTTTGGGACTTATAAAAACCCAAATTTCAGAAGATATAATATGCTTTTTCCTTGCGTTGCCATGAAAACGCAACGTTTCCAACGTTAAGACATCACTTTCTGTCAGAAATTCCTATTGCCAAGCGTTTTTCACTGAATTAAAATGTTTTGTATTGGTTCCTATGGAAAACTGTGTTGCCGGTCTGCAAAGTTCAAATGCGTGTAATTTGCAGAGCAGACTACGTGTGGGACCAACATTAAGTAATTTTCACTCATTTATGGGCACGAGTAAGTGGTCCAAATTTTAAAGCCATAGCTATAGTCGAAGTTGGTTTTTCAAGGGGGGGGGGGGAGGAAGTGGATCCATCCCCTTGTTATGGTGGAGTAGTCAAAAAGGTATATGTTATGTTACAACTGCTGTTTAGGTCGTACACTTGAAGGGGAACAATGGTCAAGAATGAAATTTTTACAGATGATAGAGCTCAACAAAATGTTGCACACAGTCTTCATTTCATTTCAAAAGCTTGTGTAGTTCTGGAGCCATTTACTCCTGAAGTCCAGCAGCTACCATCTTGCCACTAATTATTCATGGTGTCACTGGTGTCACACTCAAATTGTCTACATTTTGTTCCCAAAATACTCCACATTGAATTATTGTAATGGTTGTCTCAATCATTTCATCATAAACCTAAGCAATATGTTTAAGATCCAATAAAGAAAATAAAATAAGATTTTGTGTAACTAAGGAAATAACAATGTCTACCAATGGACTCCAATGACATCATGAAAAATCAATATGGTAGGTTCTAGACTTTGAGAGAAAATATCTACAGAATTAAGCAAGCTTTTGTTGTAATATTGATGGGAAATTCCATGTTTTGTTGTGCTGCATGATCTGTTAAAATTTCATTTCTGACCATTGTTTCCCTTTAAATAACTCAATCTTGTTATGTTACAACTGCTGTGTAGGCTGTACACTTAAATAACTCAATCTTTGTAATAATATTCATGCTTTGTGGCAAACTCAAATTTTAAGGAATTTTAAGGAATTGACCAGGAGCTGAATTTCTGGCGGATTACGAAATTCAAGAACTGACCATCAACATGAAGATATCTTTCTTATTGTTTTGCCTATGGCCAAAATACTCTAGATTTAGAGTTCTGGGGGCAGTGCTGCTACTTTGTACATATAGCCTTTAATTTTAATTGGATCTTGTCCCTTTAATAAATCATCACTGTTATATCCAAACCAAACTTTATAGGTTTTCTTTATCAGCTATATGCGCTGAAGGTTGCCCTGGAGGAGAGATTTTTTATGTTTTCTTTATCAGCTATATGCGCTGAAGGTTGCCCTGGAGGAGAGTGCAGAAGTCCTGGTACCTGTAATTGTCCTGAAGGATTTTCTGGCCCAACTTGTGAAATAGGTATGAAATTTTCATTATTCTCTTACTCCAAGCTTTACTTTTATACTTTACGGGTATAGTTGCATCCTTCTCATTGCATTGGAAATGACCTGTTTTTCATTAGTGTTGCAAATCTTTTATTAGCTTTTCTGCTGCTAAAATGAGTTTGACAGTGGCCAGTGTTTGCGTATATAATTGCTCTTTGCCTAATTTGTAAAATGAGAGCCATCCTTCTCTCAGTGCATCGTTCATCAACACGTTTCCCGGGGCAAGCGTTAAACAAAGTGGTAGAACCAGATTTTCAAAAAACTTGTTTGAATTGTAGGTGGCAATTTAAACCTCAAAATAATCACTTTTCTTCCATTTTCAAAATATTTGAAGATTCATTTTTGGTGTCAAACTTGGGAACAGTTGAAGTTATGATACGGACCAGATCTAAAGAAAACTTTGGTGGCCTTGCAGGTGGCAACTTACACTAAAATGTAGTATATTTAGGGCTTTTTTGAAAATATCTTATGTGCACTTCATTAATGTTTCAAAGTTCTATCAAAAACTATTTTCCCAATTTGGAAGTGGTCCTACATGATGATTTCAGGTTCATTTAACTCCATTTAATGCAATATTGTAGGGATTTAACTCAAGAAAGGCATTAAGTGTGCTTACCACCTGCCAATTTGGCCCAAATTTTGTGGTGGATATGTTCAAATGTCCAAAAAGTCCGGAATGCCCCAAAGACCATGTTGAATTTCTGGATAAGTCACCAAATTTCAGCCCAAAACGTTTATCGGTTCCGGAGATATGTGCAATAAACAGAAAAGAAGTTATAGGGCTCAGAGTAACGCTGCTTATGTTGTGAATATAATATTAAAAAATAAATGTTACTATCATCATGGTACTTGCTGTAGTAATGTCAGACTTGCTATCATCATGTTACTTGCTGTAATGTCAGACTTGCCACCATCATGTTACTTGCTTCCCGTTCGGATAATTCATTATCTTCCACTATGAACTTCTGCTTACATCGTGTCTCTTACGTGGTTAGCATAGTCAGTGTCAGGAAACAATTTGGTGTGAGTCCTCAAATTCCGTGTCCTTGTTTACTCAGGGTTTTGCTTTTCTGATGTTATCATTGGAACACTGTAATCATATCCTATCACATCAATAACACATCAGCTTTGCGGACGAAACATGGATACCTGATGCTATCTTTGGAGTACTATACCTCTACCCTATTATGCCAATAACGCATAAGCTTCCCAATAACATAGAATTCTCTGTCCCTGCTCTTGCACAATGTGTTCCCAAACTCAAACGAAGAGGTCATGTCATTAGCCAATCAGAGTGTCCGAGTCAATTTTCTGAGCAATAACGGCATTGTCTGAGTTTGGGAACAGTTTGTGCCAGAGTTGTACGTTCTTGGGGAGCTGGTGTTTTATTGATTATGCATTTGAGTTCAAATTTATTTTGAAAAATGTTAGTGGAAAGAATTCAACTTCAGAAGAAGGAAAGATATTATTGGTACTGTAAGCACCTGTGTTATCACAGGATGTGAACTTGTGTTGCGCCGTTGTTTGTACCTTCTTCTTCAGTAAGGTGATGACTTGATGATGGTTTATTGTTGAATCTTCAGAACCTTTCCCTGGCTGGTACTACACTCAGTGGGCTGGCTGTGATTGCACCAATGGAGTTGGCACAGTAACACGGAGAGCGATGTGCCAACCATCAGAATTACCGTTTTGTCAAACAGATCCCCCAGAACCATTGGAAAAACCTTGTGATTATTGTGGTATGTATTCATCGTTTATTTGTCCAATGCCTGTACAGCTAGGTTGTAGTCATTCTATAGGTGGATGTTCGTATTGGAAAAAAATTGCTTGTCAAAACAAGTAGTCCTTGATTCGTTTAGTGTTCCAAAATATTTACGTCATGAAGAGTACTCTACTGTCTTTGAATATGAGCAGATAAAATGGAAGTATATATTCCTTTCTGTATGGTTTTCCTGTAAACCTTGATGAACCCAGCCTATGTTTGAGTTGAGTGTGGAATATCTTCCAGTGACTAATTTAGGTGTTTAGCCAACGTCTGAGAAAAACTTTTCGATTGCAGCCTGTGTAGTTTTCGGTGCAAGAAGCCCTTTTCTCTGTGTATCACTGTGCATTTGTCGTACTTAAGGAAAGTGTGCCTGCATAGTTATTAGCAAATCTGTCTCCGTGGGTCATAGTCAAAACTAACTGCAGATTGTCATAGTATGACCCCCCCCTTCAAGAAGAGGGGGGAATGGACTTTCCAAAAAATTGCAGAAAGG